>VMDR010007287.1:0-41321 GCA_007922815.1 Macrotus californicus | reverse complement strand
CATTGTTTCATAGTCAATTATGAGGCCAGTGATACAATGTCTTCTTGCCTGTCTCACCTGTCTGATCTTTTAATTTCTTGTAAATATCAACTAAATATAGAATAAAAACACTACATAAAAAAAGAGAAATACTTCTATTAAGGGATTTCATAGTACTGTGTACTGGGGACTTCTTTTAAAGTAGTTTGCAATTCTAAAATAATAATGTTTTAGATCTCATCTTTATTAGCCATATACTCGTATATGTTACAGGAATATCTTAAGTAAATGGATTAAAGGCAAAGTTTTGACTCTAAATTGACAATTACTTATATCTTCCTCCTAAAAGTATTAAAATTCATGAAGAGTGCTAAAATTATTTTGAACAGTTATGATTATTAATGAACCCCTTGAATACTGATTCTCTCAGTAGAAGGACCACAGCTATAAAAGGAAACACAAAAAGGCCAGTAAGAAAAACCAGGTGGGAGGGGGAGGGGGATGGGAGTGGGGGTGCGGGGGGGAAAACTCAAGCTTCCCTTTTGTGTCCTCTTTGAGTCATTCAAAATAATAGCTCATTTGAACGCTTCCTGTTTCTCAATAGGACAAATGCATTACAAGCCTTATCTCATGTATTCTTGGTGACCCCCAAGAGTAGGGACTGTGCTCAGCTCCATTTCACAGCTGAGGAAGCAGAGGCTTGGCTGGGTCAGAAAGCACCCCAGGGGCCCGCAGCTACTTCGGTCTGGGGCCAGCTCTGTCCTCCTCTGACTGTCTCCACTTGGCTACATTCTCACTGATGTTTCTTTCCCATTTCTGCATTCCCTTTTATAAATAGCTAAACATTTTAAAACTAAACATGTATTACAATGGAGCATGAATGAAGTTATTAATTGCGGTTATTAACTGGATGTTTGTCTACAGTTCTGAAGCCCTGACCCAGGAGAGAGTCGCTGCCCCTACCCACCACCCAGGGGCAAACATCCAATGGCAGGCACGGAGCTGAGTGCTGAAGGTAGTCCACCAGAACCTCACCTGGAGCCCTCCCTCCAGCATCCATCTAAAGGAGTTGTATTAATTGTAGCTTAGTAGTATGAGCAAGGGCGGTAGACGTCATGATGGTAACATGTATCGAACAGTGAGGGTCTACCAGGCATTTTTCCAAATACTTCACATGCATTAACTCATTTAATCCTCACAGAAACTGACAAGGCAAACACACCTATTAGACCCATTCGATAGATGAGGAAACTTGTGTACATAAAGGACAAATAAATTTGTCAAGTTCACACAGCTGGTAAGTAGTAGAGCTGGAATTTGACACTTGGTGGTAACATACAAGTTGGGAAAACTCACTTCCAAACTATTTTGTCTTTTGAATGACGAACGGAGCAACCCTCTCAGCCTTGATGAGTTAGTTATGAATGGATATGATGGTTACTACTCTCTTTATGAAGAAGATATGATCTTGATGTGTGTGTGTCTTATGTTTACAACTCACTTCTGTTAAAGGATGCAACAGTAGATTTTGATACAAGATACAAAACTCAATGGCAACTAACACATCCATCACCTTATTCGTGTGTGTAGCACTGCTTATAGACACAGGAATGATGGAGGTTATGCACAAGAACACTTTTCAAGGCTCATGGAACCAAATACCTGCTATTGCACCCAACTGCAATATAATTTGCCTTAAATTGTCTCCTTGGAAATAAATTATTGTGCTTTTTTTCTTTTTTTTTTTTTGCCAATTACTTTCATTTTGTATGTGATTCTTAATCAAATATGAGTTAAATTACATTTGGAACCATTTCATTTTAGTGGATACTAACAAAAACACAGGAATGCTGTTCCCATTCACAATGCAGCTGGCCCAGTCCTGTGCCCGATAACTATTTGTTGTCTGAGTGCTATTGAAGTTAGATGCCCAAGTGCCTTACCCAGCACCTGTAAGTGGATGAATTCATACGAACATCAGAAAACCAGCAGCCCCATTCCAACAACTGTTCAACCTTCCCACTCTGCTCCATAAACCCCAGAACAGTGTAGAGTTTATTTCCTTGATGTCTAACTGACATTCACAGAGTGCTTACCCTGTGCCAGACAGTGCTCTCAGTGCTTTACAGACACCCATTTCGTCCCTCCACCAGGCCTTTGAGGTAAGTGTGTTTCCCTTTAAGTCACAGATGAAGAAACTGAGGGACAGAGTCTAAGTTACTCGCAAGTAGCACGGAGCTGGGATTTGACTCTAAGAAGTTGCAGAGACCATCATGCTCCTTTTTTTATCCTCACCCAAGGATGCGTTTGTTGACTTTTTTGAAAGAGAGGGAAAGAAAGATTGGGGAAAAGAGAGAGAGAGAGAGAGAGAGAGAGAGAGAGAGACAGAGAGAGAGAGACAGAGAGAGAGAGAAACATGTGAGAGAGAAACATCGATTGGTTGCCTCTCATCTGTGCCTGGGTCAGGGATCAAACCCACAGCCTTCTGGTGTACAGAACGACGCTCCAACCCAGCCACCTGGCCAGGGCACCCAGTATGCTCTTAACTACCGCGTTACTGTCTTTCTTAGCATGTATATAATTTCCCCCCGAGGCTTCTTCATAACCAACTCTATCTTCTTGTTGGGTTTAGTTGTTCCCTTCTCTTTTCCAGCTACAATGTGATACAATTCAAGTTCTCTTCCTCACGGGGCCCAGCACAGGACTGAAGAAAGGATGAAGGAAGACTGTGCTGGTACACAGGCTGTTCTCCCAAGAATTCACTTTAACAAAGAAAACAACACAACAGCACCCCATCCTGGGGCACTTTTCAGAAAAGAAAGTCCATGACTGATTTATACAATAAACTCCAATAAAATAAGGATCTTTTCCAAAGTGCATATGGCTCATCTCTACTATCTCAGAGAGCAGGCCAGCTAAAAGGAGACCTAGCCTCAACCCGAAGAATACTTTTCCACTTTAGAAATCAAAGTGGAAAGGTTTTGAGACCATTAAGAGAAAAGACAAGAAAGATGAAATACAACGATACCATTTTGGAATGAGTCTGTTCACAGTCATCATCATTGCCTTTATAGATGCCCTGTCCAGCATTAAATATTTAGGAAAAATTCCTATATAAAGAATAAAGTATCCATAAGTTAAAAGCTAAAACAGTACACTTGGTGAGAAGATTTTTTTTTTTTTTTTGAGAGAGAGAGAGAGAGAAAGAGAAAGCTAGAGACAGGGGGAGTGAGAGAGATGGAGAATCCGTGCTGTTCCCAATATGACTAAAGACCCCTGGAACTGGTACTCATTCTCTAGTGCTAATTTTCCCACTTAAATTACAGTGATGGTGTAGCCTCATCTCATTAGAGATCATTGTCCCCAGTAGACAGTTGTGTTTATGGGGGACTCTGGCTGTTCCACACCTGCTGATCAGGTTGCTATGTGATCAAGGCTGCATACAAACAGCAGACTCGAGCTTGCTGGACTGCAACTGATGAGCCCAGGCTAATTCAGGGGTGATTATGTAGTTTACTGGACCACTAACCCTCTTTAAGCTTGTAATTACTGCCTATTTGAGTAAAGAACATTCAAAAGCAATTCACTGCATCATGCCTGCCACAGCTGGAAGCAGGCTGCCAGCAGTCTGTGGGGACATTAAAATCTACAGGGACGTGGATGGAAGCCCAGCCAGCAGACGCTGTCAGCAGCACCCGCAGCCAAGTGCGTGCGCACCCTGCTCACCTCTCCTGACCAAGCTTACCATTAAAGGTGCAATGAGAACTATAGAACGGCCATAAAGATGACAAATAATGGAATGTAATGGTACAAACTACATTTTAATGATTTCCCCCCTTTGTAAAACTAAAATTTAAAAAGTCATTTCACAATGCCAGAGAGAGAGAGAGAGAGAGAGAGAGAGCGAGCATGCGCTTTAAATAATATACACTTCTGAGATTCACTGTGTGCTTGCTGAAAGTTCCACCCAGAAAACAACAACTTGAAAACAAAATGCCCACCTTTCATGCATTCCAAAAGAACTGGGGTGTAGAGTCCTTTGAGATCCCTTCCACCCACTTAGCTGCTGTGTTTATAACCTTGGCTGGGAAAATATTGTGTAGCTAGTTGATTGACATTTTTTAAAATCACATGTGTAGAGTTTTGCTGTTTACGAATTAAAATGCTGCTCAGACACCTGAGTGAAATATATTTGCAAGAGTCAGAAAAGAGTGAAGAACAAAATATATCAGTATTTATCAATGTTCTAATCTTCTTCTGCTGTCACCTTAACAACTGCAGTTCTTTTGTATAACAAAAGTGTAAAAACGCTTTGCGTGGCTGCAGGGATAATTATGACTTGTCTCTGTGTAACAAAAAAAGACTGGAACTTAATGAAGGGGGATTAAGTTAATTTCTTTTTAGCGAACAGTTTCCTGTCTCTTAAAATGCAGACCTTGGTGAATATACTGTTCAGGGAAGGAAAATTAAGCTTTTTATTTCACTAAAATCTCCACTTTGGAATATTGATAGTAAAATATGAAGATGATGTTTATTCTTTAAAAGTATGTAAATTCGGTATTAAATAAAGCCACAGAAATCCTCTCTGACTACTCCATCCAAAGTCCACAGATCCAGGGGGTTTATGAGTTATCTAGACATCATTCCTATTAATATTCATTAGGGTGAGTCTGCTTGCATTTTTATAAGCTGTGAGAGAGGCAAAAGAAACAATCAGAATTCTTTAACACACAGGCATTATCAATTCAACATATGCCAAATAGCAGAGCACCCAGATTTGAAGTTAAGATTCAAATGCAATTTACCTTTACTGAGCTAATTTTCATGAAAACTCTCTTCCCTTTACCCATTGTAGTCTAAGCTATTTAATTATCTCTATTCTCTTTAACATACACTTCAATTTTTAAGAGATTATTCAGCACTATATTTTATCTTGGTTAACAACAAAACCTTTATCTTGCAATCACACTGAAGAGAATTTCCCCTTAAGAAAAAAAAAAACAAACCCTGAAAACTTTAAATTGTTTTAGTAATAAGATTACCTTTATCTTTATGAACCTTCCTAAGCAAACCCTCTTTAACTCCCCAAAGCATTTACCGATGTGAATTCCCTGTCTGTCTCCAGAGTGGATTATAGAAGAGGGAAGAGTCTTAGCCAGAATTTGGGCAGGTCTCCAGGATTTGTCTCCCGGAATTATGCTTTCTCAGTTGTCCAACGAACTGGACAGGGAAGCACTAGCACCACTGTGGGCTTATTTCTGTGCGGTTCTCACAGATCTTACAGATGTTCGTGTAATACCTTCATGAGCGGGAGAAAGAGCCAACCTGTCGCCCGCAAGATGTCAACATAAAGTTGGCAGAAATAAAGGTACTCAATCAAAGTTAACTCGAAGGCCAGTGTGGGGCTTTGGGGTTTTTTTGTTTTGTTTTGTTCTGTTTTGTTTTTTGGAGTTCACATGATCCCTTATATCCGTATGACACTTCCCATTTTCAAAGAATGTTTATTTCATTGTACCAAATATGAGCCTTACAATAACTTGGCGAGGTTGGAAGGGCTGGTAATTTTGTCTCCATTCTAGAGGAGAAAAATCAAAACTGAGAGTGGACACATAGCAGGCTACATGGCCAGGAAGGTGTGGCTCTCAGGCCTGCAGTCCAGGCCTCCTACGTCTCACTCTCATACTCTTTACGCGCTCCTGAAGCTCAAAGCTTATCTTGGTAATGATAAACTAAAAGGCTGTAGCCACATTTGTCAGAAACCCGCTGTGCGGTGGAGGACGCAGCCCCTGGTTTAATGTGTACACTTGCACGGCTCAACACCCAGGGTAAAGCAAGGAACTCAAACTACAGCCCGACAAAGCAGCACACCTTTCCAACTGGATGTACTTTCATTGGGAATGCTAAAAAGTCTTACATAATGGCAAAGCCCCTCTCAACGGGCTTTGGGAGAGGAATGTCCTTACCCAAGACTGGGTGGTTTGTTCCTCTTTGAAACAGATTTAATTTTGTTTTAATTTTGTTTTGTTTTTGTTTTGTCTTTCTGTGCCATTTCAAGTATGGCGTAGGTAGGTAAGTAACTGCACATAAAGGGCTTCATTTTTCTCTCTCTAAGTCACTTTCTAAGAGAACTTAGGCCTGTGTAGAAAGTCACAACCTGTGTAGGACAGGAGCATAGCGATTTGATTTAGTGATGTGGTCACACACTGACAAATGACCAGTCTCAAGGAAAACATTTTAAGAGTTACTGGTTTCAGCCCTGGCCGGGTAGCTCAGGTGGTTAGAGAGTTGTCCGGATGCTCCAAGATTGTGGGTTCAGTCCCTGGTCAGGGCATGTACAAGAAGCAACCAGTGACTGCACAAATCAATCTCTCTCTCTCTCTCTCTTAAATTAATAAACAAACAAACAGGCCTCTGTGCCTCAACTTCCTCACCAGGAAAATGAGGATGACAAAGCTGGCGGCAATCCAATGAGACAACATCGTCAAATTGCTCAGCATAGTACCTGGCCTGGGTCCAGTGCTCAGTAAATGGTAGCTGAACCTGAGACAACTCTCAAGGTTGGGTTAATCTCTGTAAAAAAAAAAAATTATACACACACACACACACACACACACACATATAACTATATGAATTTGTAGGGAAGAATACCATATCAGACTAGGTATTTCTTAGTTTTTTTTTTTCCTAGTGTTGAATTAGGCTTTCCCCCCTAGGTTTTAGTGTTTTCTTACAGGTCTCTTTATTTGGACACACCCCCAGAACATGCAAAGGCAGGGCCAGCTGAAAGGTGGTCCCACGGGGCACAAGGCCTCCACACAGAAGAGCCCCATGCCTGGTCCAATGTGCTGCTCTTGCCGTCATTTGTGTTGAGAGGCCCCACGTTTTCAATCCACATAGTTTATGTGGGGAATGTACACGTTTTCCACGAATCGTAGAGCTGGCCCTACTAACGGAAAAGGAGATTGTTCTCCCTATCAGATGCTTTATACACAGCTACAACCCCTCTTAAATTTATTTGCGCTTCACAGAAGTGAATAAATAATTACTATGTTCCTACTGAAACAGTGTAAAAAAGAAAATACTAAAAAGCAAGATATAGGAGGCGAGACTGACAGTGGAGATGTGTTCAGGCCTCAGACAGATGAGGAAGGACACTTAAATGACCCTCCAGTGGCCTTCAAGGGTTCACACACTCCTGTAAGTGCCTAAATCACCCTAGGGGACAGACAGAGGTACTGCGAAAATATTTCATATTATGAAGTCTCTGGGGGGTGGGGAATCAATAATCTGGAACCTTCAAGGTGTGAGGCCCATCCCGGCTCACTGGCCCTCGGGATGTTGAGAGCCTTTGTCTTTTGGTGGCTGGAAGTCAGAAGTGGCAATTCGCCCACCTTCCTTGGCAGAGACCGAGTGGCACATTTGGCAGAAAAGTGTGCTCTCGAGAAAAGGGAGCAGAGAACCTTTTGGCCTGGGCTCCAGCTAGGATAGATCAAGAGTGAGAACTCGCCCTTGCATGCCAGCCAAGTGCCCCTGTAATTAAAAACAAATCTTTGGAAATAAAGGATTTGGAAATTATTTCAATTCCAGCACATGCACAGTACGAGCTCATCCATAGTTACAACTAATTCATTTGGTCACAGGATTTTTTTCGGCCTTCTCCAACAGAATTTTACTTTTTGTTTAAGGAAGTCCACATAAATACGTAAGTCAGCAAACTAAAAAGAAAAATATATGCAATGAGGCAAAAAGTTTCAGAAACTCCAGCTCATTTGTATCCGCACCTCACATCAAACCTTCTAAGACGGCACTACTTGAACTTAAAAATGCAAAATGCCATCATTTTGGTGACGCCAAATGATGGACTCGACTATTAGACGCATCTCTTTTGTTTAATGGCTTCATTTATTTTAATAACAAAGGGAAACTAGATTTTACAGATGAAAGCTTTTTTTTCATGGCTCCAGTGCAACTGGGATTTAAAAAATCTGTGATGTTAACCAATATGTGCTAATGGCCGCTCTCAGGAGCCCTATTTTGTAACGTTTTATGCACTGGAAACCTACACTGAGTAACTACCACTAGAGTACCCCTGTTTTAAGCAGGCACAACTGGGGGTGTGTCAGAGGTCTCGGATTGCTCCATGATTCTCTAGTCGGAACGGATACACGTGGAACAAACTGCTGCCGGTGGAATTACTGGGGCAACGGGATTAACTCACCAAAGATTTATTGTGAGTGAGGCAGGAAAGTGCTGTTCCTGTGATCTCAAGGATAAGAAAATAATTGCATGGACCTCTTTTTCTCTGTTCAGAAATTTGCCTACCGGGTTTAATATTTTGTTGAGAATCAAAAAAATAAATCACAGCCAAGGAACTTCAGTTTAATTCTTGTTTGATTTCTTCATTATACTACATATCTACGGTGAATCAGAAGGCTAGAAACTCATCAAAACCAATTTCCATAGGGACAGAAGACACACCACCTCAGAAACTCCCTGTCAGCCACTGCAACTTCCCCGTTTATTCAGAATGTAGAGCTAGTTTCAGAAAAGAAAGAAAGAGAGAGGGAGAGAGAGAGAGAGAGGGAGAGAGGGAGGGAGGGAGGGAGGGAGGGAGGGAGGAAGGAAGGAAGGAAGGAAGACAAACAGAAGGAGAGAGAAGGAGGGCGGCAGACATTTGCGCACCACACATTTCAGTGCAATGACACAAGCTAAAGTCTGAAGTGATGTGTTTTTTGTTTTTAGTTTTTGTTTGTTTGTTTTTTAAATGAGAGCCATACCTTGAAACTCTAGAATACAACAGATGCAACTCTCTAGCCACACACAGGACATGGAGTGATTTCACAGACCCCGTCTGGCCCAAGATGGAAGCTCATGATTAATGACTGCGTCTCCTTGGCCCCGCTACAGTCAGGCCCGGGGTCTGATCCTGACACACAGAGCCTCCATCCGCAGCCAATCAGCAGATGTAAGCACATAGGCCCTGTCAGGTTGACATATCATTCTTCCGACAATGTCAGCGAGTATTAATGTTCAATTATCTGTCCTAGAAATGACCTGCGCCTTTACACATTGTGTAACTGTGCACATGGCATGCTGGCGATCCCAAAGACAAGGGCAGAGATGCCCCCCGTAAACCAGCGACTCGGCTGGCTTTCCAGCATCGTCATGTCACTGCCCTTGCAGTTCTAAATAAGAGACTTATTTTTAGTTCTTTTCCTGAAACATATTTGAAAGACCAATGAGCTATCTATCTATCTATCTATCTATCTATCTATCTATTTTCTTTTCAACATGTTTGCATGTCAGTAGTCCTTACTATTTAGATACCAAGACTTCAAATGAGCCATCTTGTGACTTGCTGATCACACTGAGTCAACTATTCTTTATGTCTGACAATGAGCTGTTCATTATGTGTGGGGTGTCTTTTTACTGAAGCCAGGTGTACATCATTTACCATCAAACCAAAATGACGAGAGCAGACTCTTCTGGAGCAGTGTCGAGATCAATTCAACTTCAACTCGCGCACCTAAAGGGAGCTGCTGTCCATGCCAGCCATCCCACCTTCCCATCGTTAAAAATGAGGCCTCTGCCAGAGGAGTGATTTAAAAAGCACACCTACCTGAAGCATTTAACCTTTACAGTTACTCAAATATTTAAAATATTGTGCTGATTTGTTGGGGTTAATTTTTAAAGCCTGCCTTTGTCTCATAGATCATGGTGAAAAAATGTTTTTAACCTTAACAGACAGTTGCATTTGCATAGTTTTTGTTGAACTCACATTCACAGGTTATCAGTGACAAGTTTGCAAACTTCTCGTACAAGCAGCCTTAGGAGATAATGCGCAGTAGGTGCGTGATAACTCCCTCCATAACCGAGATAAAACTGTAGTGCGAGCTCGGCTTCACCGGCCTCCGTGTGACAGCACAGACTTCGGTGGCTCAGATTGGGCCTCCAGAAATTTGACTCATGATGCTAATTTTTCAGGAATAGAAAATGCAACAATTTTTTCTTCTGAAAAACTACTGAAAGTTAATTATTTTGCCTTAATTTTAACTTGTGAAAAGCAGGTTGATTATGAAATGTGCCTGTTGAAAACGTAGCCAGTCCTTGGTCATGTGCAGGGTCTAGTGCTATTTCTCCATGCATTCTCACCTGCACTGACTATGCAGGTCCTGTTACCTTCTTCCTTTCTTCCTTTCTCCTTTCTTTTCTTCTCTCTCTCTCTCTGTCTCCTTTCATTCATTCTTTCTTTTGTGTGTATGTGTGTTGGCCTGCCTGCTAGGCTCCCGAAATTGGTTCTTTCCAAATGACTTCCATTCTCCACCAGCTCCCATTCTACTTCTTGGACACTGAGCAGTTGACTTTGCCTCCTGCTCTGATCCAAGATCTGGGAGAAGAGCACCTAAGACTCCCCTCTTCTCTATTTCTAAGTCTCTCTAACTTCATCTTCTCCTGGTCCATGCTTATTGCTAAGCTCTTACTCTGAGATGCCACCCCATCATGCCCTCCACTCAACCCCTCCACTGTCAACTTGGTTTTGATCCTAGCTCTCTTCACCTGTCCTTTTCTGTGCTCATCTTCCAAGCACCTTCTGCATTGCCTAAGTAACTGATTGGACTGTGTATTAACAACTTGGGGGGAACATGGTAGCAATTTCATGAAAGACAGCTGAATTTGATTCTCTGTGTAAACATGCTCAAATCTCCCAGGTCTCCTAAATATTAACAAAAGGAAAGAAAAACCTCCCCTTCGTGTTTCCATTTCCTCAAGCTCCTGCCCAAATTATATCCTTTAGTATTCCGCCTCAAGCAACTGCAAAATGATCTAGCCTTGCTGTCTGTTTCTAGGGCAGCATCACTGCCATGCTTCAAACTGTAACTTCCTCCCCTTTCAGGTCAGCAATGGTTCTCTCATCCCCCTGCAGGGAACTTTCTTAGTCCTTCTCCTTCATAAATCTCAGGGTTTGCTCACCACTATTTTGAAACTTTGTTCATTCATTGGGTCAGTAAATATCATTAAGCATCTATGATATGGCTCTGAAGATCTAGAGATGAGAGATTAAATCCTGACCTTTCGATAGGAAGACAGTTTGTAAATAATGTAACCATGATTAGTACTTTATATCAGATGACCCTCGGGGTGCAGGGCCATTTCCTGTCTCCTGGGGAAGACCAGGCATAGCTTCCCCAACCAGTGACAGATGAGATAAGATGTGAAGGACACAGAATAAAGTGTGAAGTGGAGCAGCAGTCAAGGAGGTGATGCATTCCAGATGAGGGAACAGCACGTGCAGCTGAACAGAGCGCAGGACCATTCAGCGCCTGTGGGAACTCAAGCCTTCAGGCTTGACTGCAGCCCCATATACGGAGCACGCATGGGAAGGGCAAGAGAGGAGCTTGGGCTCTCACTGGGCCACTGTCAGACCTCAGCGGGGCTGGAGTGGCATGTCCAGGATGATGTTCTAAGGGCAATAGGGAGATAGCACAGGATTTTAAGTAGAGGGTGTCTTGGCCAAGTTTTATTTTAGAAAAATCACTCTAGTGGCAAAACGGCTGTTCCTAAGGGATCAATATTAGAGGCAGGGAGGCCGGTTAGGGCAATGAGCAAGCAGGAGGCAATGAGGCAGTTGCTGTGGGTCTGGAGAGGAGTGAGAGAAGGGAGAAGGGTGTAGCAGGGAGAACTGACGGGCCTCAGGGTGGGGGCAGCTATTTGTGATTCGGGACACGGGGTTGGGGGGGGGACCTTCAGTGCTGACTCCTAGGTTCCTGGACAGAGCTTCCAGGGCCATGTAGGTGCCGTTACCTGAGAACAGGATGACAGGAAGGGAACCAGTTCCAGGACCATGATGGATTACGTTCGGGGAGGAACTCTTTGACTTTCTTATCACTGGAGCTTCCTTCTTTTTCTTAGGATATTAAACAGTTGGAGCTGGAAGGGACCTTGGAGATCAGGTCAGCCCATCTCCACAACTGATGGACCTTCTACCTGTCCCTCAGTCTCATTCTCTAGGTTCCTCTCCTCCCCACCCCCCAACAGCCTTTTAAAATACGATAAAAACAAGCATTGCCCCCATTCTGTTTTGACCTGCTCCTTTTCTCTTCCAGCATGCTCTGGGGCCACGACTCCGTGGACACACATCTCGAGCTTCACTGGAGGTAACCCCAGAGCCATGTGCTCTCACCCCAGCAATCCCGTTTCTGACTATTGGACGTACAGCTCACATGGGTGTCCCACCAGCACCAGAACCACAACACATCCCAACTTGAACTCCTCGCCTTTCCCCCAAACCAGTTCCTCCTTCTGACTTATCGTGTTCTGTGAAAGAGACCACTGATACCAGCGCCCCCTAACTGCCCAACCTGAAACAAGGAAGTCACCTCTCATGCTCTTCTTAGCCAAATGTCCACTCATGAGTGGTTACAAAAATGGCATCTGAGTCAGGTAGGCTTAAGTTCAAATCTAGCCCCGGCTTCGTACTGCGCGCTCCCTCAGGCACGTTGTTTAATCTCTGTGAAACTTGGTTTTCTCATCAGTAAAGTAGGAGATGAACAGGACCTCCCTTAGAGGGTCACTGTGGGAATTCAATGAGATAAAGCATGAAAGTGTTTAGCCGAGACCTCCCCAAATGGGGATGGAGTGGCAGCAGTCTGCCCCAGCAGGAGTATTTCATTCACTGACATTATTTAGAATTGTGGGTGCACGTTTATTATTACTTATAAATTCTTTACCTACATTGCACCAAGGATGAACAGCCCCCCAACCCACCTCAGCATGTCATTGGCTCTCAGCATAGTGTATGACCGCACGTGTCAGCTTTAAATGTTTCTCTGCATGAGGTGCCATGTCTACCTCCCAGATATGTCCCACCCGCCTGTTTCTGTGCACTCTCACGACCGCAGCCTTCTCACCTGAACTGTTCTAAGTGCCTCCTACCTGTTCCCCTTGCTCTTGTTCTTCCTACAAACTGTACCATTGGTTGGATCAGTGCCTAGAAAGCTCTGAGATGTCCATTCCTTGCACATAGTAGGCACTCAAATACATTTGAACTTAATTGGAAAAAACACTTTAAAGGCCCAATTTATATTGTCGTGCAAAGACAAAGGTGGCTGCAGTCCAGCCATCATGGCCGGCAGGGAAAAATAACAAGCACATCTGTGAAGGCTGCTTTCTCCTGCTGTGTGGTGGGATTAGGCCGTCACCTCGTGAAAACCACTGCGGCCGCCCCTGCAGGACCCGGACCACCTACGGTGTTCCTAGATAAGCGCCCTGCACCCATCCTGCTGCTGGCGCAACCCTCTCACTCTTGCTGCAGTGTAGGGGCCAGAGGCACAGAGACCGCTAGGGACAGCATGGCACCCAGGCAGGGACCCCGTAGCTCTGGTGGTGCCGCAGAGCAATTGCGACCCCTCAGAGTAAGTGTGGGAAAGGTGTGGCTCTGATGAGGCCATGCACACTCGGCCTCAGTTCTCATCAGGCCCCATCAGCTGTGAGCGCCAGGCGGCTTCCAGTACAGTAACGAACCCCAATCGTCAGTGTCAAGGGGGTGGAAGTGGTGAGGTCCAGCAGGTAGAAAACTAGGGCTCTGAATTTGTTTTCTTCCAGCCTCTACTTTATTGGCACACTAAGATCTCTGGTAGATCTCCAGCCTTTTCTAACCCACCTCCTTTCTGTAAAATGTTCCATCTGTTAAATGGGAGAACAATGATTAATTGTAGGATCACATGCAAACTAACTCCTTAATAGTTAATAAGCTTTGAAAATGAAATGGGATATGTGTTTATAGACTGATTTTTTAAAAATTCAAATATATGCTCTTTCACGCATGTGTCTTTGTCCTCTTTCACCTGGGAAATTCACCCCACCATAGACTCCATCACTGTCTCGAAGAGGGAAGTGATGCATGTTGCTGAGTGCTCACAGTGTCTGGTCCAGCACGAACACTTTCAGGGAGCGAGTCCTGAGCAGCGCCTGTCGTCTGGGTAACTGATGATGTTTTCACTTCAAGGTGTGGGCCTGAGACCCACAGGGCTCAAGGGGGGGAAGTAAATGAATTGACTTGACTACCTCTCCTCCCCACTGCTCCTGATCCACATAAACTCATTGCTGCCAAAGGTACCTCAATATTACCGAGGGGGCGGCAATATATATTTTCAAAAACTATTAAAGTGATGCCTTTATTTTTACTTTACGTTAGCAAATGCAATACTTGGTTTGTCATTGCAACTCTTTGTGAAAATCTGGTCTTCGCTCAATTCGCAGTGAATTACGAATGCCTGCACCAAAACAAAGAATAAGCCACGATGCCGTCAGATGTGTGCCTCGCGTCCTAATGTTGATTTCTAGGTCCCATGGCTTCCATAAGGGAAAGCATGCTGGGGCACACACGTACTGTATTTCAAATGAAGATTTTATGTAAGCTTATTTTTATAGTGATTCCGAGAGTAGCTGCTCTGCTTTTTATCTATGCAAACTGGAAATAAAGTAGGCACCCTGCCAGCTCCCTGACAGCAGGCCAGGCCCGGGCTGCCATGGGTGACTCGCACAATGACATCTAAGTGGTCCAGAAAAGAACCCTGACTAATGGCTTTTGGATTCCTTATGACCTTTGATCCTTGATGACTTGGACCAAAATAAATGATCTAATTTCAAGAAACTACATTCAGCATGTGAACTCTAATGAGTGAGAGAATTTACCTGCTAAGCAATGATTAATAGGTACATGCCACTTACAATAATTCCTTAGATCTCAGCCAAACTAGAGAGAAAATACTTTTCAGATGCTCACTTTTTAAAACAAATTCATCTTCCAAGATACTGTGGAATCTGAGAACGCCCACAGCAGATAAAGTCCCGACGCAGCGGAAACACAAGAGGATTTCCCGGAGCAGACTTCCAGTTGGCGGGTAGTCCTAGGAACAAAAGCATTTCTCTCTCCAATGTATGTATTGTTTCTGTAGTTTGTGATTCTGTTACTTTCCTGCTGACAAAGGCTATCAGATCTGGAGGGCTGGAGTGGGAACTCGGGGCCAGCACCGCCAGTGCACAGGCTGCCCTCGCTCCGTGAGAGCTTCTACCACGGGGGCTCTGAAGCCAGATGGGGGAGAAGGAAAAGATCTGTATCCCTCAACCTTCAGAACTACCTTTTCTCCCCCACTGAACACACGGATACATTGCCAACAAAGCCCAAAAGGAAAAGTCTGTATATCTGCAGAGTTCTTGGTCTGTCAGAAGCTTTCTGGGTATTTGAGAGACCCAAAGGAAACTCTGAGATTCATTTAGGGCAGTGAAACTACCCTGCATCCTACTATAATGGTGGATCCATGTCATACATTTGTCCAAACCCATAGAATGTGCAACACCAAGAGGGAACCATAATATGAACGATGGACTTTGGGTGATAATGATGTGTCAATGTAGGCTCATCAGTTGTAAGGAAGGTACCACTCTGGTGGGGGGAATTAATAATGGGAGAGGCTGTACACATATGGGAGAGGAGGTACATGGGAAATCTCTGAACCTTCTCAGTTCTGCTTGAAACTAACGCTGCTCTATAAAATAACATCTATCTTTTAAAAACTCTTTGATATTCAAAAGAAAGTCCTTGTACACTGAAAAAAGAATGGAAAGTTGGTCAAAGGGGGGAAAACACTTAGTCCAATTGGCAAGATCAAAGTAATAGGTTAAATGTCAAAATCAAAGAAAAAAATCAAAATATAAAAATCAAAGATGAAGAGAAGCAGTCATCTTCCCATTTAAAATCTGCATCTCATGCATGTGCCTTGGGTTCCTCCTACGTGAAGTGAGCTCTGTGGCCCAGCAGCACCATCAGCACCTGGAGCTTGTTGGAAGGGCAGACTCTCAGGGCCTGCCCCTCTGAACCAGATTCTTCTTTAAAAAAAAAAAAAAATCCCCAGATAACCTGAGTACACACTAATGTTAAGAAGCACGGCTTTAGAAGGAGCAAAAGAATCTCAAATTCTGTAGTAATTTCCTTTTTAGATGGTATGCTTTCATTATTTAAAGTTATTATTTACACCTCAGTTAAATCTCCAAGCAGGCACTTTGCTGCATCCCATGATACAGATCCAGAGGTGTGTTGTGACTATTGATGCTATATTGCATAAAAATTAAAACCAAGAAAATATCTTCTATTTAGAAACTAAATAATCATCCCACTTCTCCCCATCACATCAGCCTAGCCACGTTTCCAGTGATTTGATTTATCACAATATCCCCATTACATGCTGATTTTCAAAACCCCGAGGCAGGCTGGGCCATGTCGACTTTGTCATAAGTAAAGAAGGAAGTAATTACTGTCTAAGTTTACTTGGCATAAAAAGGTAAACAGGACACTTCAAGCCAGACTAACTTTTCTTGTGATAAAAGGCACCTTCTCCCCAAATTACCAGGATAATGACTTCAACCCTCCATTTTACTTCGGTTGTGAAAACCAGCTTGGGTCCCTGAAGCCAGCACTCAAGTTCATTTTGCCTTGTTTCTCTTCTCGTCTTCCCGGGTCCAGCAGTCAACAAGCTAACACGACGAAGTCGTATTTACATCACTTCCCTTGAAGCTGGTGTTGGGAACCATAGACGGGAAAGCAAACAAGGCCGAGGTGCTACCGAAGGCCAGCCTTCTCATGCTCGGAAGTTCATACCTACCACTTACACATGAGAACAGCCCGAAAATACCACATGCTGTGACGGCGAACCTATGTGACATGTTATTCATGTCAGTTCAAATGTAAAATATAGCCTCTGTAGCCCTGAAGATTATCTAAATTATAATGTCACATTTGAATGGTATTTTACAGATTTTTTCCCAAAGGCTCCGAGCATCTACCCCTTAATTAAATCTAATTTTGGTTCCCAACATAGAGTGTTATTGAGCACACTCACTTCACGAGACATGGAAGCACAATATACATTGTCTTCACCTTCCCAGCCCAGCCTCGTGAAGATGTTTCTGCACAGGAACGTTCCAAACTGATTTATGGTGCTATGGCAACAACCAAGCAACTAATCTTCCAGTGTAAATGTAACACATCAGAACAACCTAACTGAAACATATAAATTCCACATATACTTAAAAAATATTAGTCTGTAATTTAATATAGCGGAATGTTTCTAAGCCTATATAACCTTGCATGCAGAAGCAGTCTTTCAAGCATTAATACTTAAATGGGTCACAGACATCACATCTGTCATTCTGTCCTGAAGTCTATGAGGCAAAACCAAGACTACGCTGGCCTATTGATTTTTCTAGCATTTGCTTTAATTTACTTAACCATTGAGAAATCCATCAGTACATAAAGGACAACTGTCCATTACTGCCTCATTTGCAGACATTCCTTTCCCTCGTTTTTTGGTAAATATTTCCCTTAAATTGCTACGTGTTTACAGTGTAAAAACGAATTAGGAAAGTGCTCACACCTGTTTCTGTTCGGTAACTGCTGCACTGAGGTATACGTAATGTGCTTAAAGATAGAATAAATATCTAGACATTATTACGTCTGTGTGCAAAGGGTGGTAAATTAGATCCTAATTACATTAACAGGGATTCTGCCTCCCAGCTTAAATTTTACATGAGCGCTCTGCAAAAATCCAAAAGCTCGTCTGTGGTTTCTTTATGAGCTGGTGATTACAGCTACTTCCTATGCGGTCACTAAATATTCTGTTTACAAATAAATGAAGAAGCTTTGAGCCAACTTGCCAGGGTAATAATCTATTTTTTCCTCCCCCTCCCTCTTCCCGACAAACCCTCGCCACATATGCATGGCAACAATCAGGAGCCCCGGCTTCATCTAATTACTCCATCACATAATTTCACAAATTGCCTTGTCACTGGGGAGCCTAGTGCAAAACACGCTCACAGTGGGATTTCAGGCAGCAGCTTTCATTTACTACTCATTCCTTGTTAAATTAAACACGAAAACACCAGTTGTGTGAAAGAAGTCAAAAAGAATGCCTGCGAGAGAGCCAGACAAGTATATCTCCTATTTACCATTTCACCAAGTACATTGTTGGCAACAGGCATCTCGAACAGAAGGATCCCCTTGGCCAGCCCATCCTTGTTTCGATGAAGCTGCTGCCACAGACCATAATCAAAAGGCCACGAACAAATGGGCTTCTTCTCCCAAAAGCGAGCTTCATCATATATCAACAGGAAGCACGGGCACCTAGTAAAATGTCTGACACTCTCAAACCCCTGTGTTCTTCACCCTCTCTGCTCTACGAATGCCTGGCCACGATCCTCATGCGAAAACAAGGGCTTGTACCAGATGAATGATGCTAAGCCCTTTGAAGGTATAAACAGTATACCATATTTCCATTCTGGCTGGAAAGGAGGAACCAGATTCCACTAATCTTTAAAAGTTCTCAAACGGACAGATCATCAATCAAGTTCAAACAGTATTAGATGATTTCCTTTTTAAGTATTAATGCCTTGCATGTTTCTGAAACACATCAAGATAAATGCTCACCCATCTCACTACGGATGTGGGGGGAAGAAAAAGAGTGTAGGGTGGGTGACATTATACTAGAGGGCGTGAACCTGAGGTTGCAGCCCTGGAAGCTGATATTTTTATATCAATAGCTAAACACTGCCACTGATAATTAAAGGTATTTCTGTGTAGCTCAGGAGCCAGCAGGTCAGGTACCGTTTTACATCACAAACCAGTCCTTTATGCATGTAGATCTGCCAGCATTATCTGCACAGGGAGAAGAAGACATTAGCAGCAGCTGTCTCTCAGCTTTTACACTGAAAATTCTATTCACACAGACAGGTGGAGTAATTTAAAAGCCAATGTGGTGCAATTTCGATGTGACTAATGTCACTGCCTACTAAAATGCCACCATTACCACTGTTTATGGAAACATTACTAAAATTACATTTTATTCATAAGAATTTTAGGATTCTGGTTATTACTAGCTTTCAAATGATCAGACCTCAGTGTCATATCCCAGAGCGGTGGCTTAATTCTCCAGGGTTTAGCAGCCTTCTTTGCCGAGAAACGACAGTTGGATTGTAGTTTCGAGAGTAATCGTGGCGGCACAAGTAGTTTCTTCTACCTCCATAAAGCAAATTAAAGGCATAGCTCTTTGGCGTCCTGGACACGTGACAGGCACAAAATCTTCAAGGAGCTAAATTCTGTGTTAGAAGGTTTAGGTAGGATTTGTAATGAGGAAGGATTTCTCACCCCCAAACTACTATCAGACATTGTTAGTAACAGGCAGGGGTAGAGATTTCCATATTTCCATAAGGAAGGACGAATAGGCGATGTTGAAAATCTGAAATTCTAACAATGCATAATGATTACAATTGTATAAAATATCAAAAGCAGTAGCTGTGCCCTTTTTATGGGCGGATATGTCTGGAAAAAGAACCCAGATAGGAAAGGACCATCCTTGATGCTTAGTTGCCAATAACCATCAGACTACACTATGAAGCTTTTTGCCAAACCCTCTGGCTCCCATTTGTATTTGAACAAATAGAAATTAGCTAAGTCATGGAATGTGACTGTAATTATACTTTTGAACTCCCACAATGCAATTTGATTTGCCCTGTGTTAGCGAGGCAACGTGGTGGAAAGCACATGGAAATTCAAGTCAGGAGATCCTGGTTCCAGCTCAGCCAGTTCCTGGCTTTTGACCTTGAAAAAAAAATCATGAACTTCTCTAAACTTCATCCGTCTCATCCTGCCTACCTTACAGGATTGTCTTAAGGCTCAAGGGGGTGTAAAAATATTAAACAACAAAGTCCCACAGACATATAATTTTATTTAGCCTTTTGATCAATTTTTCCTCAACTGTGAAGAGGACGGAATAATCTAACATCAAAATAGCCAAGCAATTAGTAGATACTTTAAAAAAAAAAAACTCAATAAAAGTAACATTATGTGGGCAGGAGATAGTTTCATTTTTTCTTAAAAATAAAATCAAGTCATTTTTGTAGAGATTCTCCCCGAGAAGTTTGGAAACTGACTTTCCTTTAAATAATAGATAGGGATTACTCCTAAACTTCTATTATAAACTGCAGTAGAATTTGTCTCCACTCATTAATCTTTCCTAAGATGAGTGTCCCTATAAACAGACCACACCTCCTGGCCCTGGGATGCCCTAAGAACTTCCTTGGACACTGGATTCTCAGAGGTCACTCATGTCCCGGGAGAGCACCTGGGCTCTGCAAGGGTGCCAGCAAGAAAGACAATGCAAAAACTGACAAAGCACTCCCAGACTATTACACACTGAGAAGCAAAGGCACCCAGAAGGTGTCACCTATATTCACACCTTTTGTTGTGTGTGTGTAAAGAGATAACACAGGAGGACATTCAAATACAAGTAGTTAAGTCAAACCAAGGTCTCCATTTCAGAATATTTTGAATAATGTATTTAAAAAAACAAGCAATTTGTATCTCATTTAAATATCAACTCCTACGGGATGTTTGTATTTGTAACACTGACTTTGCTGAGGTCTATCTTTCCTTTATAGTTGCTCAAAGACATAGCAGTACACCTTGTGCAGGGACCCACGCTCACTGGGCTGGAATTTGCTGAGTGAAGGCATTTTGCAACGGCAAGAAAAGACAAGGCCTAAAATTGGTTTGAAATGTTAGAAGATTGCCTGGAATAACTCTTTCAGCTACTCCTTTGCTCTTGGAAGTTCTCCATAGGCCCACCAAGACCAGGTGACTTGTCTGAGTTCCTGAGGGCTCGTTCCTGCTCTTGAAACACCGAGGTGAGTGAGTATTGAGCCCCTTGAGGCAAGCCAACTCCGCCGGGCTCGGGACTCTGCAATGCAGGGACAGGCCACCGTACAACACCAGCACCCGTGGGAGGATCAGTCATTTTGACGTGAATTCACACAATCACTATCATTACTACCTTGGAGCCTTAATAAATAATATTCGCCACCTCATGGCATTCAGTACAGAGCAAGCACACGTGAGCCGTGACCAGGTGGGTTTTATGACCCAAGCAGCAGATCATTGCAGTGTGGTCTCCACTCTTTGGTTACCCTCTGGTATGGGCTCACATCAGCGGAAATAGAAAATTAGAGCCCTAAACATAGAAGTAAAACGGATCCATTTTCCTCACTAGGGTTGGTACAGAGGGTAGGGGCTCAATTGCCCAAGTACAAGGGGACATATATACACACACCGTCAGGCTCACACTTCCATAAGAAAGACTGAGATGTGATGAGGATGTTTTCCGTTAACTCAGACAAAGTCTCCTGAATTCCATGACGTATAGATTTACTTCTTACTGGCAAAACAACCACCGCCCAAACCAAAACACTGGAATCCTTTCTAAAACGAAACCATCTGAGTCTCTCTCCATCAAACCTTCCTATGAAAGCAAAGTACCTTCACGAGAAATCTTAAACATTGAGAAAGGGAAAAGCCAAGCTTATGTTATATCAAATTCCTAAGGGTTGGACTGAGTTAGTGTAAGGAATACATTCCTACATATCTCGGCGATGCTGCGGTTTTAATCTGAAAGATAAATTGAGGAGGAGCAGTTGCATAGTCACTGTCTGAGTTTGATATTTTATCTTCAAAAATATATCATCACTGAGAGGAATCAGAGGAAGACATGATATTGATACGTGCTTTGAAGTATAAACGGCTGGCTAGGGTTCAAAGAGGTATGTGCATCGGCAACTTAACAAATTGTGCTTTATATGGGCACTTTTGTTTTGAACCTGATCCTTTATTTAATTAGCCGATTAAGAGGATATCAGAAAACCAAACTATAGTGTATTTTTGACTTAGCCTTGGGAACAGAAGGAAAATTTTAAATAATTTGACAAATTGTCAGCCAGACTCCGTGAGTTCCTTACAGAAGGCACCAGTCATCGGTGAAATGAACAGACCATTTGACTGAGCACAAAAATCTCAGTCACACCCTGAAAATAACAGAGCCCCAGCCAGAGCTCATTTGCTTGTGAGTTCTATGTACCTGGATAAATGGGCGATTTTAAAGTTGGACATTTGTTTTTACTTCTGATTGTTTTCTTTTCCCCCATGCCTCCTCATCAACCGACTGTAATTACCCCAGGTCAGAGGTGCAGGACCAGGACGGGGAAGAAAGGCTGGGGCCCGGGAAGGAGGTGTGTGGAAGGCTGGGAGAGAGCTCTGCCAGGTCACTAATGGCCTCTGGGGCAACAACTTGGAGAACAGGCTGATGCTTCGCCTTTGATCTTCTAATTCACAATGATCATTAGTATTAACTCCGATTCTTCTGGGTGAAGAATTCCAGCTGTAGCCTTTTCAGTTTACCTGACCTAAGAAAATTCATCACCCATCCCATTAGGATTTCAATAACCAGCAAAGAAAAAGAAAAAGGCAGTTGCCCCAGAATCTAGAAACCACCGCTTCATTATTAAAACAGACTTTAGATGGTGTATCTCACAGAAGAATTAGGGCATTCCAGTATTACCCCCAAGTAATTAAATAATCTATCCTATTTTCCTCTCGAGACAGATGATTTCCAATTGGGTAAAAGAAAAAAATAGGCAGGGTTCCTATCTAATCAAAGTTGAAATATGCTATCTCCTAAGGAGCTGAGATCTTTTCAAATTAAAATACAGGGATTTGTCATCCAAGCCCGGGTCACTTTCAGCAAAGCCTAGCTCTGACCCATCATCATTACTAAAGACTCTGAAGGTCAATGGCAACCCCATGCAAGGGGAAAAGTAATAACTACAAAGATATTCTTCTCATAGACTTTGGAAAGCTCATTTTTCACATGGTACATAGACATCTGGAAGGGAAAAAAAAATCCCACTCTTTCATATTAGTTTTCAAGTCTCTCAATTTAAGTGATGTATCTGCAGATAACACGTAGTGAAGAAGGCATCAAACTAAGCTGCCATCTCCACCAGCCACCTTCTCTGGCTCAGGCATGTATATGAGCATGAAGAGAGTTTAGGACGAGGTTAAAGGTGACACTCTGTACTACCCCGACCGACACTGCAGGCAACAGTTCAGGAATAGATTCTTTCTGTCACTACCTTCTTAGGACTAATGGTAGCTGAAGGACGCTGGCTGGTAAGGCACAATAAGGAGATTCGTTGTTAAAACTGATAAAGTACAGAGGTGAGGAATAGGCAGAAATAGAAATGGGAGGAGAGGAGCAAATTCCTTCTACTACCTACCGACATGCCTACCTACCTAATACCTGTAGACCTTTCGCTCACCTGGGTCAGCAGAATGGGTTATCTGGACACCAATTAGAAGCACTCCTTCACTGTAATAATAACTCATAATAATTAGACAGCAATTCTCCCAAAATTGCCAGCAGAGATATGACACTGATGTCTCCAACAGATCTCATTACGGAAAGCAAAACCAGTGAAACAACAGCTGTCTCTTCTAGAGCGTTCAATTCCCAATTCAATTCCATTTACTCCATCCTTGGAGTGGCAGACCCGCAGGGCACTTTTCATCTAATAGTGTTTCTATGGAAACGCCATTCTCGGCCTGGAAGATCTACAGCCCTTCACTTTGGCTTTATCCACATTGAGAGGAAAGTCTTATAAATAAGAAACCAAGACATAAATTTGGCCACAGACAAAAACGTATATATTTTTCCAGGCTAGAAGTTCACAAAAAGAAACAAAATAAAACCAAACAGCAAAATACATGTATCTAACTTAGAAACAAAGTTTGTCTCTATAGCAGCCAATGGGATCCTCAAGATCAGTGAAAGAATAAGGAACCCAAGAAAATGTGAAGGAAAATCAATTCACCTTCAGGACCACCTCCCCTACTGGTCAGTGCCAAACAGAGATGTGTCACCCCTCGAATGGTGTCTTCCCCTGAGTCTGCAGGGTTGCATTTTTAAAGTCTCTACTCGTCTAACTTTCAGGACTCCTGGGACACACAGCAGCTCCACGCAGGGAAATCTGTTACTGTGTACTTTAAATAAGAACCACATTAACCATTTTTCGATCTAGAGTATACTTAAAATTTCAATTAGGGTAGGAAAAGAAAAAAGAAAAAAAGACCCTTGATTTTTACCTTATACATTGCATTTCTTCCTTCTCCTCATTTTCACTAGGGCACATCTTTGTGACACCACATAGCAAAATAACTGCTAATATGCAAAACACATGTAGCTTACACATTATGATACAGGAGGCTGTATTTACAGTTGGAATAATGCCCTTAAGAAGGAAAAAGAAACCTTGATGTGACATATGCCCCGGAACTGACTGTCACTCTATAGTGACTCATATGCCAATATTAAGGACTTTTTGTTTGCAATAATTTGTATTCAGGCAAATGCAAGCATTTCAATGAATAAATGCTTTTATTTTCTTTCTAATTCTCTCTTATTACCTAAATGTCAGTCATTCTTTTCAATTCCAGGGAATAGTTGTTGTTTTTTTAAGAGAGCTTCTCTAGTTATCAAAACTGGCACATGTTCAACTAAGTAGTCTAGGCTGAAAATTTACAACAGTGAAATTTCCTTTTTACCGCATATCACCAAAGTTTAAAACCTGTTTCCTTTTTCTTTTATTGTTTTCATTATGCACAAGTATGTCCAGTTGAGCTTGCTAGAGACTGTGAGTCCAAGAACGAAGCTTTAGTTCTCTCTTTGGAGTGGTAAAATGTGCTACTGATTAAATCTACCTGTGGATAACACAGAACGACACATTTTTCTTATGCAGCTGGGGCACAAATCCAGAAAGGTTTTTTCTTTTTTTTATTCAGGGCCTATTCTGCTGCTCGAACACACAAATGCTTGAAAGCCTTTTCAAAGGCAGATTTTTTTAAACTGAATAAGCCCAATTAAAAGATTGACTCATTTATGTGAAAAAGAAAAAAAAATAGCAATTTGTTTTTAAAGAGGTATGTGAGGTTTATAATATGTCTTTAGCATTTAATACATTAGTTTTTATAATTTGCTAATGAATTGTTATTGCTATTGTTTTAATTAGCCAGAGTTTCCATTGCTCTTTTATATCTAGCAAGATTTAAGAAAGAATTTTCTAGATACATTTAATTAATCATAGAGCAAGAATGTGTTACATTGAAGATTTGTAGATAGCCTTCCAAATGAATCATGCATCCCTGGAGACCTCTCAGAACTTGAAATAAAATTGCTGAAGGATTAGTACTGAGTTGTCAGTAGTTACTTACATTTGGACAAATCACAACAAAACTCTCTTTAAAACTCTATAGGTTTTCCCACAGAATTTATTATGATCAGCTCCTGATTATAAATATCACCTAAGCAGTCTGTGCATTCCTTCAAAACATATAATAAGGCAAGAGGAGTATTTTTTGTGACTGGAGGTCTATTTGCTCTTGTAATTAGAGAAAAGAGAAAGGAATCTTTCTCATTGGGGAAAAGAAAGAGGGAGAAAATTTAAATATATCTTCTAACTTTGTCTTTTACATGATATTATGAGAGCCTTTTCTTTTTAGAGACCATTATCATTATTAATATTTTCGTGTGGGCAGATGGCAGTGGAAAGGGACCGGAGGGCGTGGACCTATCCAACGAACCGCGGGGCGACGTCTATGAACATTCATAGACGTGGACAAATGGGTTCCCCTTTCCAGGGCTGTGGTAGAAGCTAGCACAGACCCCAAAACTGATGGAAATCAGGCAGCTCATGAATAATTCTTATTACAATCACCCCAATAATGTAGACCACTAAAAACATTGCAATGTAGGTAAAATCATGCTGGCTGTCAAAAAGATTTTTGTTTTGTTTTTTAAAGAAGGTACTACAGCTGTCTGCAAGGTTCTTCACAAGGATATAACCTAGGAAACCAGGAACACTGATGGATGCATAAAAGAACTTGCTACTCTCTCTCCTGGTTCTAGCTGAACCAATATTTGATTATATTTTATTCAGGGGCAACTCAGCTGCAAATAAAGCTAAAACTCCTTTGCAGAGTGAGATGTAGGTTGACAAGATCTATTCATTTTTTTCTGTTAGTACAGGAAATAGAAACATTTTGGTTGTGACTTCAGGGTCGACGTGACTTTGTCCCCTCCCTGCACTCATCCTCCAGATCTGGTTGGCTGGTTAGCGCTGGGGATGACATATCAGCCTGGGTGCATCAGCACTATCGACCCACCATCACTTCTCACCTCCCGCTGATTCCAAAGGCCCCCAGACCCTTGTCCTCCCTCCCCCATTCAGCAGTGCTCAGTAATCCTCAGGAGCACAGGTGCACAAGGCAGACCACACACCATCTCCGTACGGCAGCCCGTGTCAGATCAGTGCTGGCACCTCCGTCAGGTCTTAGGCAAGCCTAATGTGATGTTAAAATCGGCTAACCAATCTAAATCTTCATCAAACTGCCAACATTAACCAACCCCTGAAGCTGATTCCAGAGTGGTCAGCATCATCTCATAACTGTTTGGAATCATCATGGGAAGAAATAAAGGGTGGAGACCATTTTTTTTAGTTACTCCTGCTGCTCTCAGTTTTGATTTTACTCATGGATGCTGGAAACTCTGCAGTAATTTACAGCCTCGAGTATCTTTGGAGGCACAGCCTCTGTCCAGAGTTGCAGAACCAGCGTGGGCTTCAACATCCCCTGCTTGTGTCCCTGCATCAGAACACGTCACCGAGGACCAAGGCTTTGGAAGTAGGCAAGGGTGTAAGGGTCAGTAGGTCAAGACACATTTGCCACAATGCAGAGTTAACTCGGATACTTAAGAAAAATAAACTATGGTAAAAATAGTAACATAAAAAGTTTCCTCCTGACACTTTTTTAAAAGCCAAGCTTCTTACTATTTGTTCATTTTAGGCTAGGCTACGCTACCACCTGTCTAAATTCATCCTTTTGCCCCTCAGAGTGGAAGCCCTTGGTCAATAATTTCGCTGAGTTTTAAAATATTATTTTACTCATAAATTTCCATTTTTATCTTCTTCCTTAGATGTCATTAAATCAGTGTGCACTTACAAAAACATCCACCACAGTATTATGATTATAAATATTTTGAACATGAAATTCATTCAGAACAATAACCAAACCAAACAAATCCCTCGGTGGCAGAAAGCCCCGCATCTCCAGTTTCTCACATCTCCAGGAGAATTCCTGCAGCGAAAACAGCAGTACTCACGCAGACAATGTAAACTGTTACTCTGCTTGAAAAGTCACAAGGGACTACACAGGAAGAGCTGACTCTGTATTGCTGTGTTCCTTTACAGCTCCAAATGCAGGGACAACTTTCACTGGGCAGCTGTGACTCACGTGAACATTTCGGAATGGCAGCCAGTGCATTCAGACCACTTAAAAGCAAATTATGTGAGCATTCTGCCATTGCAACAAGATTGAATTTTTGCGGACCATTCGTTATAAAGGTCCATGAAAGCATTAGAAGAAATTAAGTCCTTCTCTCTGGGGTTTGTCTTACTCGCTTCTTCGTGAAAGCTGGTTCTAAGTATTTAAGAGGCACACTGAGAAAAGCAACATCATTAACATGCATACTTAAAATCACAAGTGCACATGAACTCCTAAAGCTTAGAACTTGCGAAAGTTAACAACATAGCAATAGCGAACTTCAAATCAAACTCCTCATTTGGGGATATGCATCTAGGAAATAAGTGCTGACACTTTTGTAAAAACTGTGGGAACACAGTGGTTTATGAAATATTCCAGGTCCAGAGGGATCACTTTTCCCCCATTTTTTTTCTATCAAAACTGTCCATATTTAGTTTACATATGTCATTTAGAATCCACTTACTGTTAGATGCTGGAACAGCCACGCCCTCATGATATTTGTGGCTACTTTGGGAAAGATGCCACGCTTTTTGTGACGCTTTTTGTCCTTATCTGGATCATCATCGTCACCTGTGCTGGGGGAAGCTACACTGTTGTCCAAGCCATCACCTGCAAACATAGTGAATCAAATTTTGACTGATGCTACCTTGACATGCTTTATTCAAATAGAATGCCTTTGGATATAAACAAAACCAAAAGAGCAATATAAATGATTAATAGTTTATTTGGTACTGTTTTTTCTTTTCCAAGACAAAGAGAAAGAACAAAGCCTAGGCTCAAAAGTGGTCAGGACTAAGGAACTTCTGCCAGAGAACAGTGTAAAAGGTCAGAGGGGATGGAGGGAACCTCCCTGGTGGCTCTGCTGCCACGGCCGCTACTCCAACGTGTAGAGCTGGGACATGCCGAGGGTAACTCCTTTTGGGGAGTTAAAGATGGCAGCAGCCGTGATCAGTGTTGTGGTCCCTGCCTGGGTGTTCAAATCCCACATGGAGTCACTGATGTCAACTTGTGAGAAGATGCATTTAAGGTGTTAACTATTTCCACAAGTGATATATCTTAGGAGTAAATTAGGCCAAGGAAATGTAGGTAATCCATCATATAAGCAGTTTTGACATAGGGATGCTTCAAATAGAATATAATTTTTCTTATCATAGAAAGAGAGCATCAAGTTTAGTAAGGGGAAAGCTTCCAAAATTGTTTTTAATTAAAAAGCAATCACTATTTAAATCAAATAAAGTGATGTTTAACAGTCAGTTGGAATTGTATTACCCTAATAATCCAGGCAGTGTCCAAAATTTCTTATACGTTGAAGTCGTTCTTACTGGGAAGTCACCTGTTTACACATGCCTATGTGTTGGACCCTATTTTTCCAGTGATTATTGTTAGAACACTTAAGCTGTTTCTTTTAGAAAGTATTTTGGATCTCTGACACAATAAACTTTAAAAGGAATTATTTCTTTTACATTGCCATATCTAATAAGAAAAAAAATTCAGCCCATATAATCACGCTGTTCAAAATAAGTCACCAGGTACAAACAAAAAGTAAGCACTTAGTGTTTTGGTGCAAAAAATCAAAGGAAAAACTACAGTGAACTGAACCCACCAAACTGAAAAGTACCTTAGCTGCTATCTACATGCTTCCCTACCTGGAGCCCCAGCTCTCGGTGGGAGCTACTGGCTTTTAGAAAGGGGCCTGTTGACCTGGACCCAGAAAGAGGAACTTAGCAGCAAGGGTTAGCAATGAGCACAGCCATTTGGTTGTGTAAATCACCAGAGAGCAGCCCGCATGGCCCAGAGAACCAGGTGTGTAGGAAGACGCGTTTCCCAGGGACTGTATGTTGCTTCTCGAGTTCCCGTCTTTGCTGTTAGCCTACATACACTATATATGAAGAGAATCCTCCAGTTTAATTTCAGTCTAATCCATAGCAGTTATGTTACCATGAATCGGTTATTTTTAACAGCTCCCTCAGGAGACTCTCAGCCCCTCTCCCAAAAAAGAAAATTGCCCACAAATTGCCTTGACTTGTACTGAGTTCAAGTTTAAAATTTTGTTGGTTGAAGAACAGATTAACTTCAACATTTCTGCTATGATTGCAGCATAGGCCACACACACACAATGCAGAACTTTTCAGAGTTTACTTTTTATTAATTTAAAAATCCATAATTTTACTGTACTCAAAATCCATATGTGTTTATTAAAGTTACCACCAAATCATGGCTACATTCTCAGCAGAAAAGATCATAAAGACCCACAGTTCCAAAGCTCTCAGTGTATCGATAAGGGAAGTGCTCATGTTCCCATTGGTTGACTTGTCCAAGGTCACCTCGCCTGGGATGGAGCTGGTAACTAAGTCTGTGCTGGACCAGACACTCTCATCCTAAATCAGTCTGCCTCCTATCCCACCCAACTCTTTATTTGCATAACCAAGTGTTTCATAAGATGTCCCCTTGGATTTGCCTAACAAATTCTTTGAAAGTCCAGTATTTAAAGAGGCTTTTTATTCAGAGAAGCAATTCACCATATAACATAACAATTCATTAAAGAAACATGAGCAAAGAAAACAACTCAACAGCTTTTAAAATTTCAATGGGCTAATCCACTTGCAATATGCAAAAGGTAAGCAAGGAAAAGAAACATATTACTTGATCACTGATTAAAAATGAAAAGCTTCCAACATAACCACACAGTTTTTCACCACCATGATTGTTTTCACCTTTAAAAAAAAATAGCCTTTCTATCCATCTCAAAACCCCTTCAGATTAATTTAGCAGGCAATGCTTAGTGCCTGCCTAGAAGAGAATTCATTGATAATTTATGGAAATATCTACTATAATCCAGCAGAGATGACTTTTTTCAGCTTTGTGCATCAATAGATAATCAAGGCCTTAAAGCAGCCTTAGCTTCCCATTACCTCAGGCAAAAGAATTCCTGAAAGCATGCCTTGAGGGCACCTGAATTATATACTCCATTAGGAGAGGAAGGCTTTCTGCATTCCATGTGTAACACTCACCAGAACCTTTCCTGTTTATTTCTGCTGTATGAAAGCAGAAGCATTAGGAACAGAATTTTTTAAGTGAAGACTTATGTAGATACAATGGAGAAACCTTTCAAGCAGGAGCCAGATCACCCCCTTCAGTCCCTGGCAGTGACCTCTCCCGAATAAAAGGTTTCTATTACATCATTAGCTCAAGCCAAAAACAGCCTTGGCTTAATGCACAGTTTGTTCTTCCTACTGTTTTTAGGCAAATACAGCTACTTTACTCCCATCTGGGAGGGAAATTACACTGCTGGGTTGTAATCTAAGACAAGATTTTCATTGGAAGCAAATGCTTTCAATCCAGTGTAAATACTGGTGCATGTTCAGAAAAGCCTAAAACAATAAACCCTGCTCCTTCCCGACACAAGTTAGGGAAATGGAGAAGATGGGGAAGGAGAAGATCATAATAAAAGAGACTATTCCGAAAGCAAACACTTTCAGAGATTTTAATAAATTGTTTAACCTCTTCCACTTTCTAAAATTGAAAATCGATCTCGCCACGTCCCCTCCTCAGCGGACCTGTCTAAATGGTCAATTGTACCTTTAGCATATCCATTCACTCTGCAACTGGATACAGTCACCTCTCTGCGGTCTCCGGAGGATTTATTTCCTTTTTTTATGTTTAAGATCACTAAACAAACTTGGAGAACCGCCGGCCGACCACACGGCAGCAGGCAGCAGCTCTGAACCACATTTGTAAAATGTCAGCAGTGACTTCATTCCTGGAGCTGACTTCTCCTGCCGCCAAATGAAGGCAAACTGAAAAGGTGGAAATAATCATAAAAATGATGCTAGTCCATAAACAAGCTTACAGCCTCATTAGGATAGCAGTAGGCTCCAGTGGGTGATTTATGCTCGTTTTGCTGATGCTATGAGGAAATGCCATAGGGTGACTTTAGCCAATTGCTAATGGTTTCTGACAGCTTCTTAGCAACTAGTGCAGGCAACGTTGTGGCGTTTGCTAGTGACAGAAACTGAAAATGTCATATTATCTGCCCATGTGTCATGAAGTCCATGTGGCAATTAACTAGCCGGCCAGTGACAGAGGGGCCAGAGGCTCCTGAACATGGCCTTTGGCTATACGGAGGCAGCCGGGGCTGAGCACAGACTGGCTGCTCGTATGCAACATGCTAATGCAGAAACCTACTTCCTCGCCACTTCCAGGCTCTGATGAGACCGGACCACTCAAATCCCTTTTCCCCCTCACTGAAGTGAAACTCGGGGCTCCTCTCTCTCCTGGCCCTCGCTCTGGCTGCTCTCAGAAGTCTCTACAGCGATCTGCTTTGACGTGATTCTCCGAATGGCTCCTTAATTGGCAATACCTGGTTCTGTGCTTTTTGGACGCTGGATGCAAAGGTGCTGGCTGGTTTTCGGCTCCCTCCCAAGTGAGTCTGAAAGGACTGGAGATCACTGGAGCAGACGCATTGCCTGTCAGACTGCTAGGGACAGAGGAACTCTGTGCAGCCAAAAGACACTGTTTTCAAAAACACCAGGCTCCTAACAAGCAGAGGGAGCATCTTGGCCACACTCTTCAGTTTCTGAGCTATCAAAACCATGCGCTATATGTCAAACTGTCAAGCCTTTCAGCGTGGGCCATTTGCCCTTTCAAATAATATTTAAGAATTGTTTTTACAAAATTTTATAGGCCATGGTCTAGTGAAAGAGGCCAACCAACAAAGAAAGGAATTTGTACTACAATTCGTCTACGGACAATTTCTTGTGAGACCTGGGCCTGTCCCCGCGGAGCAAGGCAGGTGACCTGTGGCAGCTCCCAGGCTGTCAGAGAGCTCAGATTTCAAACACGCTCAGCTCAAACATCCCGAGTCGCCTATTTAAGCATGCCCAGGCATTTAGACTGCGCTATCTCGTGCCTTTCAAGGCAGGATAAAGCAGCATTTATCGCATTCAGGCCATTCAATGGGTCAGACTGACCGTGTCAGCAGGGGCTCCTCTCCGGCAGGTCAAAGCCCTGCTCCCATTTTTCTCTCCCTGCTAACAGACTGCCATTCCCAAACACCTACTCCGAGTGAGGCAAAAACAAAGCCCAGGAAAGTGCCTGCCACTGACATCACAACGGAAGGGAACTTGCCCTGTCGGTGGGCCAGCAGGCATCAATGAAACGTGGGGCCTGTCAGAGGGCTCCTCACGTCACAGGGGCAAGACTTCTGATGACGGATATGAATTTGCAACTGCCGGGCGAATGAACGTGCAAGGTCGGGGACCCCCTCGTTTTGCTAGAAGTCAACTGGAAGCTACCCCAGTTCCCAGAATGTTTCCTTTAAACGCGATTTTGTATTGAGACTGTCACGTCAGGCCATGCCCACTTCTTAACCTGTACTTTTCTTCAAGTGTTTAGGAAGATACAGTGCTCATTCAAAAAATGTACCTAGACTGAAAAATCAAGGTCATTTATAATCATATTTTCCAATCCTGACCAAATTCCTCTGTGTTTTGAAAGTTGTCTAAGTGGTCAATTCAAAAGCACCCTTGAGACTGAATAGCTCATGTTGTAAGGTGGTCAAATTTTTATCCAAAATTGAGGGTTTCCTTTTTTCTCATCCGTTCCCTCACACACTACAGCTACATGAGAGAGCACGGTGTATCACCTCTTAAGTTGTGTGTAGAACATTCCTGCCTTTCCCGCGGCTGGTGGTGCAAACACCCCAGCAGGAGAGAGATGCCGGGTTTCCTTTGCAGCGGAGCATTCGGGGCATGCCAGGCTGTGAGGAAAAATGTAAAAACTACCCCAAGCCCCCTCCTTCAGATCACGTCTGTGTCTACTTAGCCAGAAGTCAGGTGGGGTGATGTTTCTGTGTCATGTGAAGAGGGACAAAGGGTAAGAATAATAGCCAGCCCTTTCTGAGGAATCAGCTAGAAAACTTCAGAGATTTTAAGGTGTTTTGTCCTCGTTTAGGAAGCATAATAGCTGCCAGAATGATAATGATTTTTTTTCTAAAATGTGTATCTGATCATATAACTCTGGTACTTAAAATCCTTCTGTGGCTACCCTTTGCCTGGAGGATAAAGGTCATACTCTTCAGCCTGGCATGGAAGGCCTTTCGTGAGCCCTCTCCTGGTGTGTCTCAGCCTGTCTTCTGTGGAGTCCGCATGTGTCGGGCACACACAGCCAACCCCAGCCCTGAGCCCTCTTAACGTTCTCGGAGCCTCATCACACAGACCACTTTCTCATACCTCTTTGCATTTCCCTGTGCTGGTCCCTTTCCCTGTAGCATCCTTCCCGGCAAACTCCTTGGTGACCTTTTCGGTTCAGCTCAAGTGCCATCTCCCATAAGAAGCAACATTTGCTGGACTCTAGCTGTTTAGTAACCTTCCTCCCCCCGTCCTGAGTGATTCTTCTCCCAGCATCCCTCTGTCACCACATATCACACTATACCAGGGCTGCTGACCTCCCCCCGACCTGATCAGAGGACAAGTGGAAGAGAGACTGGGTCTGCTCCTCTCGAAAATTCTCTAACCCTAGGGTTACCCCAATGCACAGGGTGCACACTTGTCAGTTGCTTATTAAATAAATGAGTAAGTGCATTTATTTTCCACTGCATGGAGAAAACCATAATTTAAATTTCCAGTTGATAATTTTTTTTTCGCTACATTCACCTAAATTAAACTCTTGGAAAAGTATTTACCAATGTAATTCAATAAACTATAAGGAAACGAACAAAATACATTTCTCCAAAGCTGGGAAGTTTCCTCAGAAATCTTCAGTTAAGATCAGCTTTGCCAAAATATAAACTAAGAGTTCAAGTATTAGTGTTCTTTATATTGTGTGCCATAGTCCTTCAGAAATACACCTTACTTCCTGAAATTGTGACTTCAAACTATTTCCCTAACTAAAATTTCTTGCTATTTGTTCATTTTTCCTGAGCTAAACTTTAAAAGATAAAGCAAAAGTTATTTGCTTCCTTCTGCACTTTTCCCAAGGAATCGATTGTACAACCCCTACCCCTACCCCCGCTGCCACCACCACCCACCCCTGGTCCCCCTTTACGCATCTCCCAGTTTTACCTAAAGGGGAGGACGACTGTCTCTAAGTGGACAATCTGACCCTGAGCTCAGGCTCTAGGCTCACACTTTATAGATATGGTGCTGAATACAAAACTCTAGAACTCTGGCTTTTCCTTGTTTTTGCCAAGTCATGTATCAGCCTTTTCCAAAGCATCCCTCTACACCTGCCTCAGCATTTTTTCAGCAACAGGTCACCTGAGGACTTTCGTACCTGATGCTATGGTACAGGTTGACACGTCATAGGGTCCAAGGAGACATTAGGAAAAGTTTTGTAAGATCAATGAAAACAACACAATCCCTAAATCTTATTACATATTTCCAAGGGGACACAGCACACTTCACATAACTCCAAATCTCTAGCCAATATACAAACATGGAACAGTCTCAATCCAATAGTTGAGTTTAACTTCAATGAGAGTTCTGTCAACTCAGCCTCTCTGTGTATCTCTTCCTTAGGATACAAAGGGTGTATTCTCATCCTTAGGTGTTTAAGGTTTCCTTGTTCTTAATTCAAACTGATTCTCAGTTGATTTTTTTGTAAGTAAAGTATATTCTCATACAGTTTACTGTACCACCCTTGGCTTTCCTGAAAATGTTGAGGTGGTTCCTCTGGAAACCAAGAGAAGGAGTTAAATGTTGGCACGTGCTCTGGCCGTGCTGAGCTCCATCCAGCTGGGCGTAGCAAGTGCGCATGCTACATACAGATACGTATACTAACGGCACTGCTTGAAAAGGTGGACAAGGAGAGTGAGGGAGATTAAGAATAAGGTAACATGAAATAAATATAATGTTGGCACTTAACTTAAAAAAATGTCTAGATTTGTTTCCTAAGTTTGGCTCCACAGAGATTTACCAGGAGGCTTTTCCTTTCTATTTGAATTTAGGTTTGTTAACTGGTGGCAAATAGTCGTTAATAGTTAACCACTGTGGAGCGAGCTCACAGCCTGATCGTGCCCTTTAGTGGACCCCAACATCACAGAAACCCAAGGGAAGAAACACAGAATCAGAAGCTGGAGGAAGTAGCTCTCTCTTATGAACATGCCGCCTCCCTTTTCTAAAGAGTAAAGTGTAGCACTTAAAAGTGAGCCCCTAAAGATGATATATGTAACCGTCTTTTGCATAAGCAGTCACCCTTATCATTCATTCATTCATTCATTTACCAAAAATGTACTGAATTCCTATATTCCAAACTTTATACCAACCATTAGGGACACAAACGGCGAACAAATAGGGGAAAGTCCCTGTTTCTATGGAGCTTTCCAGTTAGAGGGCACGGATGTTAAACAAAATAATCACAGTAATGAATGTACAATTGCACTCAATCAAAAAGAAATATAAATCTATGAAAGTGTGAAACAAAGGAAATTGACTTAGACAGAAGAGATCTGCGGCAGAAATCGAAAGGGTGGAAGAAAAGTCAACTAGGTACAGTGGGCATCTTGACAGGGTGGGGGGCAGAGGATGCATGACAGGGAGAGCAGGGACAGGGCTCTGTGTGTCCGCAGGACACGTGACTCAACCAGAGAACTGTAACCTGGGAGAGCAGGGCAAGATGAAGCCAGGGAGAAGACGGAATAAGACCATACAGGGCCTTCTGGACCACGGTCAGGATCTGGGTGTTTGTCACTTGGGTTCTGAGAGTCGTGACCTATGAAGGTGCTTCTGTGGCGTTATCAGTGTCCTCTCCATGCATGCCCTAATAGCACATAAATTTTACCAAGTAAAGCCTCATTCCCCAGTGTCTCTTTCTAGTTCAAACCCACAAATCTCCCAGTTCCAAACTAAGATCAGAGAATGAGGGACAATGGAAAAGCAACTGGGTGGACCCAATTCAGGCACAGGTGACATTCTGAATTCATTCGTAAGTAGGTTTTTCGGACACTAGCACATATTTTCATATAGAAGCAAGTTATGAATAGCGTTAGATCCCAAGGCTTGCTCATCAAAGCCAAAGTAATTCATTAAATGAATAAAATTTCAGCTGAAATATGAGCCCAGGGAGCAGGAAGTCAGAAAGTACCAGAATAAGGACGAAGATAAGTTTCTTTTCGCATTTCAATGGTAAAGTCAGCCTAGGAAAACATTACAATATATGTAATCGCCCTCCGTGCCTCCTTTTTTGTGTCTCTCTTCCACTGTGCAGCCTGCGTCTCCTGGAGTTTCTGAGCATCCCACTGCCCTGTAGAGGCACTTGGTCTCCCTCCCACTGCGGCCCCCTCACCCGGACCTATTCTCCTCCTGCCCTGAATTCAGGCTCTTCATCTCCCAACAGTCAAAATGGCCAGCCTTCCGGTCTCATTGGTGTGAGTCAGACTTGGGGTAGAAAGCAATCTGAAAGAACTAATTCAGACTAGGCACAAATAACTGATGCCCCCCTCACCTTCCCAAAAGTGCTGACATTTTTAAAAGAAGATTTGTTAAGGCAAATGAATCTTTACATGGCAGAATTTCAGGTAGAGTTCATAAGTAAAGGCATGTTTAAAAATACAGTTTGTGTCAGGAAAGACTTTTCTAAGACAACAGATGCCAGGCTTTCAGAAGATCCCAATGTCAGTTTCCAAACTTCGCATTCCATCAAGCCACCCCCGTCCCCCATCGCCCCTCTTTATCCCTGCCCACGTTTGGGAAGCCATGTGTTTCTGAACACCCCAAGGTTTCTTCACAGAAGTGACAGTGACAGTAAGTGGGCCCTGTGGGTGTGCAGCAGTGAGTACAGGCGCAAGACACCTGGGTTGGGCATTTGTGTGGATATGTAGGTCATTCATCCAGTTTGGGTGTTTATAACCCAGGGAATGCCAGCCTGTTGAAATAAATTTGGAATAACTTCTTTACTATAAATAACACATTCTATTAAGCTTCTACCACTTCATGATTCTTCACTGTCAACACAAATATTGTGTAAAATATAACTGAGTGAAATTTAGGGAAAGAACCCAACTTAACTGAGACCCAGAATAACAATATTTACTGGACTTTCATAGAATACAGAAAAAATTTCTGTCAAAATTTGGAAGCGCAGCTGATGGGATTAAAACTCAACTTTCTAAATTCATGGAAAGTTAGAATTATTCCTCAGAGTCAGTGTTCACGTTTACTGTTCAGTTGAGATTTATTTTATGTGAAGAGTTCATGCAAGTAGAGTACCGTGGACAGATACAGCACATACACCAAGAAATCAGATACATTCTCCAAGTACTTCTCTTCCTGAATCATTGTACTTCTTTGTTCCTTTGAGATAGGAATACCTTTTTTCTAGTAATTCAATATGACTTTTTGACTTGAATTCCCCTCAGGGAAACAACAGCAAATTAGTTGCCTACACACAGAGGACAAACAGCGATGATGAATAGGCAAGGAAAAAAAAACACAGATTTTACTCATTTTTCATCCATTCAGCATTTTTTTTACAACTAAACACCATGGAAAATCCCTGCAAAAACAGCATAACTTCTTAATGAAGTCTTAGAAACTTCAGGATGTGAGTGCCGGCAAGATAGGACTGAAATCTATGTATTTAGACTAACAGTAAAACAAAATGGAAATCCCCCACTCTCTCTCTCAGAGAGTTACCTTTCTCTAAGATAAAAAAAGGGAGAAAATACACTTGTACTTGTGAAACTAAAACAGTGCAAAAGTCATAAACTTTTGTTTCCAATCAACATCAAAAAGCCCGTTAGGTGCCAGTACCTCTCCTATTTTTAAGTGTTATTTTAGTAATGCATTACTTGAGATATTCTTACCAAAATATATAAATCATATATTAATGAATATCACAGAGTTTTATATAACCATGAAAATAAATGTTTTAGCCAATAAAAACAAAAGCCACATACAGGATATTATAGACAGGCAGACACAAACACACAAACTCACACTTATACGCCATTTATTTCTGTGATATCTTCAAAAGTTTGTCATGTAATTCATTTTTAAACTATATATTCTGCATGTGAGTATATGTATGTGTAGATGTACATATGCTTTTACACAGACAGGATAACACTTATTTATCAAGGAGGTCACTTCTTCAAACCACTCAGGTACATGGAAAACACTCAGAAAGGTGCAGACACGCAGCTTAGAAGCAGGGCTTCTCGGCTTCAACCGCACAGAGAAGAAGCACGCGGCAGCTCCTACAAACCCCGATGCCTGCCTTGTACCCAGGGCCAATTAAATTAGTATTTGGGAGGGTGAGACCCCAGCATTCACAGTTTCTAAAGCTCCAAGATGATGAAAACGCACAGCCGAGTTTGAGAGCCACTGGGTGGGAGGCACAGAGTACATGTGGCGAAGCTCCCTTATTTCCTGTGGACGAATGGTCATGAGCCCCTTAATCAGAACACTGTGATGTTTATTTTAGACGTAGGTTCCAAAAGTCTGCTCCTCTGGTTTCCTGCCTGATCGCTTGTAGGCTGAGGTCTTTAGGAAAATATAAGATGATAACGAGGCAAAAAATAAGAACCTAAGAAGTGTAGCACATGAGTGCCCTTTAGCGTGGCAGCCCTGTCCGCCCTAACAGTCCTTCCTACACTAAAGAGGCTGTGTGAGCAAGAAAATGTCTGGAACAGTGCCGTAACTTAAGCATCTACTGACTTTAAATTACTGTTTTAAAAAGTTCACTATAATCAGATATAAAAGAGTGTATGTGTAGTCTGGATACATTTTCATAAAAAACACCCCTACATTATTTTAATATTTAAAAAAGTAAGATTCTGCTCATCCGGACCACATCATTCTTGAATGACACCAGATAAACCAGGATCACGTGAGTACATTCTGCAGAAACTCTTCTCCTGCTACCCTCAATTCACTGATCTATATGGCTGGAGAAAGCAGAGCCTTCACCACAAGCCTTGCGAGTTGGTTAAATGGGGGGCACCCGTCCATCCCGACTCTCCCTACCCTCCTGGGGATCTTCTCTCCAGGCACTCAGGGGCACTCCCTCTTCATCCCCTACTGACACCCTTCTATTCTGCTCTCTGTCTGTGAGGATGCAGGAGGGAGTCACATGTGTGCAGGAAGGGGGACAGGACAGCTGATGGGGGAGCAAGGTAAGTGAGAGAGGGGGACACAGGTGAGAAAAGAATACTGAGGTAGGAAGAGCTGGAGCGAGAGAAGGGCCACGGGTCAAGGGTGAAAAAGGGAAGGTATTCTCTCTGTAGGGACCGATTTCTTTGCATACAAAGTAAAATGGAACCAGGTTGTGAAATGTAGATTAGCAAGTCTTTGGGGAGAAAGAAAAGATATTATAGTTGGAAGGAAAATGGGCAAGAAAAAAGTTGAGATAAAAAAAATAAAGGCTTGTTATCCTGTTACTGTAAAGCCACCCACAAATCCAATAGCTTCCTACAGAAAAGGTTTGTGGATGACAGCATGTGTCTCTTACTACACCCATTTCTCCCTTCTGATTCTCCGCACTCCAGGTCTGTGTGGATGTGTCATGGACACATACCAGTCACTCAGCTCATTAGAGGAAGGTGCCGTTCAAAATAAGCATGTCGTGCAAAGTGGTGACTTCACTTTGGCGGGCACAGTGAAAGTAAACTAGCTTCCTCGAGCAGCGCTGCTCCAACTGTAGTGAGCATATGATGCGCCAGGACCTTGTTAAAAGGCAGTTTTGAATTTGGTAAAGGAGGAGGCTGAGATTCTGCATTTCTCATGTGCTCCCATGGGACTGGGGATGCTGCACTGCAGGACCCAGGTCCACAATGTGCATCTTATGACAAGGTACTGGAGGATCTTCCCCTATGAGCAAATAAAGCTAGAAAGTGTCAGGTGCGTGCGGATGCCTAGCGAGAGTCGACGACGGGCTGGTCTCCCTCCACTTTGCACAGTGAAGACTGTACCTGCGCTCACCGAACGCAGGTGGAAAAGGCTGTTCAGGTCCTCGTTATGAGCATGCAACTTCACTGATGTCTCAAGGACTCACTGGAATATCGGAACAAGTCAGGATGCCTTCCATTGGCGACTCTTCCTTCTGTTAGTGCCAGCCCTTGCTCCCCCTTTATCTCCCCAGCACGTACAGCTCCTCACTTTCTGTCTCCCACGTTGGAAGTATTACAAGAAAATAGGTTAGCCTCTGGAGTCTAAAGTATCTAGGTGCGTGTAAATCCCATCTTCACCACTTAACACCTGTGTGACCCTGGGCAAGTTATTTAACCTCTCCAAGCCTCTGTTTCTCCCCTCTCAAGGTGGGGAGGGGGAGGAGAGAAGGGTGAGCATAGTAAGAGTATTTACACCTTAGAGTTATTGGGCAGATTAAGTAAAATAAGCTGCATAAAACGTTTATTTTAACACATCACCTGGCACTTGTGGCCCAGCTCCGTGAAGGTTAGTTCTTGGGGTTATTTTGCTCTCGAGTACTTTCTGTGAGCAAGGCGACATTTATCCTGAACCCCTCACCCAAAGCAGGAAAACAATCATTGCTGTTCTCCTCATCTCTCCTCATCTCCCCCATCCATTCTCATTCCTAGAAGCTGAACATCTTCAAAAGATATGCACCCACTCTCCTGGCATTACATACTTTTTAAACTTTTTCTGTTCTCTCCTTTCCCCAAAGAGCCCTGGAGGGACTTGGAGCTTTGCATGTGTGCTTCAGAGTAAACAGGGTGGCCGGCATTGCCCACACTGTCCTGTCACGTGGAGCTGGCGGCCTCCTGCTGGTGCACCGGAAACAGGTTGTATAAATTCCCGTTTGCCACACGGAATAGGCTCATTCAGAATTACTTGTCCTCTGAGCTCTGAATAATAGTTTTGTGGCAGTTGTTAATAAAAGGTTTTTGTTTTTGTTTTACTGATATGGAGAAAGGTTCTACCATTTAAGAAAGTATCTTTAGGGGGGCCGGCCAAGATGGAGGCATAGGTAGACACACTGTGCCTCCTCGTACAACCAAAAGAAGGACAACAACAAATTTTAAAACAAAAAACAACCAGAACTGACAGAAAATCGAACTGTATGGAAGTCCGACAACCAAGGAACTAAAGGAGAAACTTTCATCCATACAGGTAGGAGGGGCGAGACGGGCCGG
>VMDR010007286.1:0-41321 GCA_007922815.1 Macrotus californicus | reverse complement strand
ATCCAGATTAATTATAATTTAGTTTTATTATAGAATTTAAAAATGTTTAACATCGGATTCATCTGAAACTTATTTTGGTATAGATATCAATTGAGGAAGAAGAGACATTCTCACAATATGGTCTTTCCAGCCAAAAACATGGCCTCTTTTTCTAAAAGATTTTTTTTAACATTCTTTAAAGTACACCCACTCGTCCCCCCAAAAAAATTATTGTAGTAATTATCATTCTACAGGATCAGGGTAAATTATTTCTGAGGTAAAGTAACTTTTATGGGAGAACGTCTTTCATGAACCTTTTAATTTATGCAAAATGGTCTCCAGAAATAGTCTGGAATAGCGGCAAATGAGCCAGATAAAAACTTTAATGTGCATAGCTTGATAAAGAGCAAGGACTTTTCAGATTTCATCTATGGGCACAGGAGACACAGATTGGTGTGCACCAAGAGTGGGACCAAGAGGGGAGAAGAGAATGTGGGAGCTGGCCACAAGAAATGGTCCCCGGCCAGCCAGGCTGGCCCAGGGGAAAAAACAGTCCTGAGGCCAGGATTCCTGAGGGACACAGCACCAGTCAGTATTTAATTTTCTCTGCTCTCCTGTATTGTGTCAATGTCTCCTTTCATTATCTCCCAACAGAGAGAATCAATTTCGTAAATCCTGGTTATGAGACCTCACATTGCCTATTTTATTCCAAATAAAATGAAACTGCCTCCAAATGCCCATTGTCAGGTTGGCTGATCATGGGTACTCAGCCATGTTGGGGCTCCACCTGCTGGGCTTTGCTACTCCCTGCAGCATGTGAGTTGGCTCTGGGAAGCATCCACATTCACCTGCAGATTCTATTACCTTGAAAGCTACATGACGGATGTCTGGTCAAGATGGCAGCATACGTAAGCATGGCTTGCCTCCTTGCACAACCACATCCAAATTACAACTAAAATATAGAGCAATCGTCACTCAGAACTGTCAGGACTCGACCTGAATGGAAGTCTGACAACTATGGAATTAAAGAAACCACATCCATCCAGACTGGTAGGAGGGTGAAGAAGTGGAATGGGCTGGTACCACATCCTCATGGGGTGGATAAAAATTCAGGAGGGATATCTCAGGGGCAAGGAATCCCAGCCCCACACCAGGCTTCCCAGCACAGGGTTCCAGTGCCAGGAGGATAAGTCCCCATAAATTCTGGCTACAAAAACCAATGAGGATCGAGTCGGTGGAAGAAACTTCTGGAACTCCAAGCAGTTCCCCTCAAAGAACCCACACACAGACTTAGACTCACTCCCTCTGAGCTCCAGCATCAGAGTAGTAGCCTGAAAGGCACCAGTGGCATACTGGGAAAAACTGAAGTGTCTGGTATCAAAGCAGGAGCTGTGGGGACAGCTTTTTCCCAGACAGAAAGGCAGGCAGAGGCCATTGTTCCTTTTCTGAGCCTATCCCAAAAGAGCCACAGAACCAGCAGGTAAGTGCCATATCTGAGACTCTATCGACCTGGCTAACACTGTTTGCCCTACCCTTGAGATCCCTTGAGACTCCATCTCACCCAACTTACAAGCCCACCCAAACTGTTAACCATGACTTTTCCATGTAAATGGCTGGTGTTGGCTTCTGCCTCACAACTTCCTAAATCTTATCAATCAAGAAACAGCCAGCCTCAGTGAGCCCCCAGACCCTGTACCTCTTGCTAAGTGGCCCCTGGCCTGGCACTAGCAGTAGCCAGACTGGATTCACAGCTCGGCTTCATCTGGGAATCTCCAAGCCCAGCATAAGTAGCAGCCATCTCAGATTGCTTTATAGCTCAGGCAGGGTGGCCCCAGGCAGAACACAGGTGGGGGCTGACCTTGGCCTGCACTGCCCAGAGCCTGCCCACCCAGTGGACCACTACAGACCACACTGGAGTACCACCACCCTGCCCTCAGACAGCTGATCCTCCACAAGGGCAGAGGTTGGTGGTCAATGGTCACAGCCAGCCTTACAGCTGACTGGCCTGGGTAAATCCCTCCTATTGACCTTCCAACAGTAATCAAGGCTCAACTACAAGAGAAAGGTGTATTTAGCCCATATGAAGGGCACTTTCAAGTACCCAGCTTGGGTGATAGGGGAGACTGTGCCATTGGACCAGGACAAAATTTGATGTAGATTCATTGCTCTACTTGTTCAGTCATTTTGAATGTGACAGCCACACAGTATACATGCTCACTCAACAGCATCTACCACCCCCACTGACTAGTACAATGTGGTCATCATTATTCAGGTATTGTCCACTCTCCTTGGTTGCCAGGTTACATCAATGTCACACAAACTGCTCACATTATATTAACAATGGCTGAACTTTTTCCAGACAGACCTGGTCATATACACATGACCCATGGACATGAACAAGGGTGTGGGGGGGTGGCCTGAGGGAGTGGGGGTTGCTGTGTAGAATGGGGCAAAGGGGCAAATACTGGGACCACTGTAATAGCATAATCAATAAAATATAATTAAGAAGACAAAAATAAACTACAAGACAGTGGAGACAAGAGTACAGGAACTGTCACCATACCTGCTTTAGTTTTCTTTCTTCCAAGATAAAATTTTACGGTAAACCCAGCCCATTTCTCCTTTCTTCCCTCCCTTTCTTTCTCCACGGAGATAATTACTAAAGTTGGGCTTTGTCATTTCCTTGTAAACTTTTGTTCCTTTATTACTCATATATTTATCCATAAACAACATACATATCATTGTTACATGTTCTTAAGAACTGTGTAAGTGGTATCTCACTTCTGCAATCTGTTTTGATCATTCACATTATGTTTTTGAATGGAGAGCTGATTTTTTTCCCATTTCAACTGCTGAACAGAACCACACAGCTAAGTTCAACGAGAGTTTAGGCATCCCCCTACTACAGACAATTAAGTTGTTTTAGCTTTCTTCATAATAACAAATACCTTCCAAATTGCACAGGAGTTTTTGAAGAGGGAGAGCTGGAATTACTGGTAGTAGTGTATGAACATTTCAAACTGCGTTAAATTATATTCATCGGTGGGTATATCAATTTCTATGTGCATCAGTACAGTTTAAACATTTCCAACACTTAATACTGCCAAACAGTCTTGTTTGTCAATCAGGTAGTATGAAATGGTTATTTCGATTTAGTTTGCATTCCCCTGGTTACCAGTGAACTTGAGTGTCTTCTCACATGTTTATAAGCAACAAGCTTTCCCCTGGCATAAATCGTCTGTTCATAGCCCCTGTCCGTGTTTCATTGGGTTGTTTGTGTTTTTCTTATTTATTTTTCGGGATATAAATAAGATCCCTTTTGAGAAAATAGTAAAAATGTTACTGTAGTCAAAGGACTTACATTCAAATAAATGGCAAGCTTTGCTATGTTCACGGATAGAAAGACTCAACAGGATGGCAATTCTTCCTGAATTGATGTATAAACTTAATGCAATTAAAATACTATTTTCACAAAATTTGCTTAGAATAAAGAGCAAGACAGTTTTGGCAAAAAGTGAAAAGAAAGAGAAGACAAAAGGAGATGGTGAAGAAGGGGTACTTACCCCACCTGATATCCAAGCAAACTATCATCAAAGCCCCGTGGTACTGACTCATGGAGACACAATGAGACCAATGAAATGCAGGAGTCTAGAGACGAACCTACTTTAAAAAGCATCTGCAGTGACAGAGGGGGCAGTACCAATCAGCGGAGAAATAACAGACTGTGCGATAAAAATATTGCACCAAAGACTAACAGTGTTGTAAGAGCACGAACTAGAGTTCAGGTGTGAGTGTTGGTGCGTGTGTTAAATTTCAGATTAATCAAAGGTGAATGAAAAGCTAAGTAATAAATTTCCAAAATATAAACTTATTGGGGGATTACTTTGCAAGTGATATAAATGTCTAACCACTATGCTATACACCTGAAACTAAGACACTACTGAATGTCGACTATAACTGAAATATAAAAATAAATAAATCAGTAAAATAGACGTGTGGAGTTGCAACTGGAGGGGATGGGCAGCCCTCCATGCTCAGTCACTATGTTTACAGAAAACCCTCCAGAAAACTTGAGATTCAGGCCGTTCTGTCCAAGACCTTCTGTTAGAACGGTTAGTTCCAGCCCTTTACTAAATCTAAAACACCAGGCTGCTCTCCTCTTCAACCCTCCACTCCCGTGACTTTCCCTCCGCCAGTTTACCTCGTTTGTAGCTCCGGGATAAACCTATGTGCGCACAGTGTTGATGGTTTTCACTTCTTTGTTAACCCTGCTATAGCTATAACACTGTTTTTGGCCTCTTCTCTCTTTGTGCATAGCTTCCCTAAACATCCTGCACTGCAGAGTCCACCTCTTCTGTTGGGGGACACTCTCCAGATTTAAATAATTCCTTGACTCAGGAATGCACCTTCTCTTACCTAACGCCCCAGCATAAATGTCACTGGGAACTGGTTTTTCCACAGTTCTACACTAAAAAGTGCTCCCCTTCTTATCTTTAGTCCAGTCCCCTTCATCTCCCTCTAGTTTAGAAGAAGAAGAAATGAGGAATCTTACCACGTGCTCTGGGTTCGCCAGGGATTTCGCCTTTCCCTCAAGCAACCTACAACTTTGGTCTCAACTAGCTCAACATTGAACATTTCACCCATTCTTTGAAGTGCTCTCAAGACTCATGCATTTATTTTGCAAATATTTACTCTGTTTCTATTCTGTGTCAGGTACAGAGAGACACCTGTGTGGAAAATGATCAAGAGCCTTGCTATCAAGTAGTCTACAAACTGATTGAGAGATAGAAAACAAACACACAAGTAAATATATGACAAGATAATTTCAGATAGAAAATTATAAGAAACACAATAAGAAAATAAAACAGATCATACTGGTAGTGACCATTATGCTGGTTACTGAGAAATTGACCTCTGAGAGGAGCCATGAAATATCTGGAAGAAAAACACTCTAGGTAAAAGAACAGCAAGCGCAAAGGCCCAGAGAGGGGAACGAGCAGAAAGAAAATGAGGGGAAGAAAGAAACGATACAGAGTTGAAGCTACAAGCTTCATGTGTGGACCCGTCGGGCCATATGAGAAGTCTGGGTGTTATTCTTTCACCAAAGGCATGCCTTTTTAATGATACTTCTTACAGTGTATCGTAAGAGCTTAAAATATTTCCTTAGTTTTAGCATTGTTAGCATATTCAAAACTGTTTCATTGTAGTAGAAAAAACCATACACATAGACCAAAAAAAGTACTCTTTCTGTAGTTTTAATTTCATTTCTTCTGTATTGGGGGAAGGCCACGTCACCACCTTCCTTAAAGACTTGCCTACGTTTCTTTTATCCTGATGCATCTTCTCCTGCTTTTGGTTCTAAGACTCATCATTTTATATCAAACATATTTTCAATCAGGTACACATTACTAGATTTTATTTTTGTATCCAGTGATAATGACTTTTAGTAATAAATTCCAATGAACGTTTGCAATTGAGCAGCTCTATGCCTTTAAACAGCATTGCCCACATATGTGGCTGGCACTGGAAACCAAAAGAAGGGAATTTGCATTATCTTGAATAACCAATTTTATTCCATATTTCCTTCTTGGATTAACTTATCTGGATTCTTTGAAATTATTTTTATTAAATAGTAAGACAATGTTTGTTTAAAAATCAAAAGTATAGTAGAACTTGATCAACTCTTTCTGGGAGTCAATGCATTTACCAAGGCACCTCTTTTAACAAAGTTTGCTTTACTCTTTTGGCATTATCTCCCTCACTCCGGCTAATACATTTATGTGTCTATTTATTTTCAAATTTAGATAGTATTTTTTAGTTTCTGGCATGAAAGGTAGGTTTTTGTTTATTTCTTCCAAACTCCCCTCTTAATATTTGATAGCTTCATTGTGTTTTAAATCTTATGTCAAAGTATCAAAACTTTCTTACACTTAAGTCTCTGTCCATGAATTAATTACATCATCTCTCACCACCTGTCTTATGGAATGAGGATATGCCCAAGCTATTTTCCTCCTATACTAATACCTCTCTTTTCTGACAGCTACAATTCACATCATCATAGTTGTTAAAGTTGCTATATTCAGTCCTAGACCCTCAATCTAGTCGTCTGTGATTTGTCCATGGTTAATTATGAAAGATTTTTCCAAATATAAACAGTATTTAAGTTATTGGGACCTGGAAGTGGAGGTCATTTGGACCTCTAATGGGAATTGCAGAATCAGGCCATTCTTCCAGGCAGCCCAGAATCCCCACACAGGCTGGTCTTCTCAAAAGGAGCCTCACCTAGAAGGGCCTCACCCTTGGTTAACTGCTTTACTATTACCATCTTGAAATTCTTAATAATGTTTTTTAATAAGAGGCCCCACATTTTCATTTTGCACTGGATCCCGCAAAGTTTGCAGCCCGTTCTTTCTCCAACCCATACCAGGAAAACTAAATTGAGTCCTTGTAGCCAATGCATGATATGCTATGAATGTCCTGCGCCAACTGACTACCCACTACCTCAGAGGGGAAAGAGCAGACTGTAACCACGCTTAAACGTCATCTGCTGCCTGAAAAGCTCTACCTCCGCCAGAGCAAGCTGGGGTCCTGCAGCAGTGAGCTGACCCACACACTGAATAGGTGGGCAACGTGGTCCTTGTAGGACAGCACTTAGGGCAAAGTCAGAAGCTCATCCCCATCATATGTCCCACCTGCCCCTTACCCCCACTTCCCCAAATTTATTAATTTGCTCTAGGGTTGTTCATTGTGTTCTGCTTATTTCCAAAAATAATAAAAGGGATCCTTCTAAAACAGTTTTGACTACTGCATTTGATTTTGTAATCACTAACTACAGTTATTTTCATTTATTTCTGTACACTCATTGGGTTGCAGTGCTTTGAACATCTGGCAACCCCAAAAGGTTGCCAGGCTAGATCCCTTGAAGAAGGAACTTCCTTGCTCTGCTTGTCTCTCCTTGCTTTCCCTCGCAGCAAGCCCTACAGGGGTTGGGAGCCACCCTCAGAAAGATGGGTAAAGAGGAACGGAAGTGCTGAGTGCAGAGAGAGAGGGTGCACCCCTTCCCCGATGTGTGCTTCCAGACTGTGGCAGACTTGAGCAGGGGGAGGGGGGCAATCCTCAGTTTTAAACCAACCTTGACTTATTAGTCTTGGATGTTCAACTTTTGTCTGATACTGAATGGTGGTGAGACTTGAAGTGACTACATAACTTTTTCCTACCTAAGAGTTACCAGAGAAGATATAGACCCATCTGAGGTTTCCTCCCACAGTAAAGGAGAAACTACATCCTCTGAACAATTTAAAGAGACACTGGAAAATGAAAAATAAAGTTTTTTTATGACTACCTCCCTTGTATTTTACATGATCCAGTTTATTGTCACATATCTCGTATATTTTTAAGGTGGGGCACCTATTGGCACATTTTCTAAGAACACAGATACCTGAGACTATTTTTTCTATTGTCATCCTACATTAAAAAATAATATTTAAGAGGTGTAGAACTCTTGGGTGATTTTCTCCACTCTTCAAATACTGAATATTATGAAGAAATGAAAGCCCACCAAATTTTTTGTTTCTTTACAAGCATTCTACTTTTTATTTATTCACTTGTTTGTATATTTTTACTATTTTTATTGTTGACATTTGATATTATTAAAGATTTATGTAGGCTTATATGTATTTTTTCATTTGTCTTGCCAGGAACCAAACTGACTCATTCCATCTCCACATGAATGTGTTTTTCTACACACACACGAAATTTTTCTACCTCGTTTTAAAATACTGGTCATAGTCACAAAGCAAACCTTTATATATATACATGAAACTATAAAACCTCTTTTTGCTTAACATGTTCATCACCCACCAATCACCAGGTTATGTTCACTGAAAAGAAATCCCCTCTCACAACTTTTTAAACCCCAAATTTCAAATACATGTGTGAAAATATGGTCCATTACTCATGACTTTTTTTTTAATACCACCTTAAAAATGTACACTTTTCTTAGAAAAATCACAAAGACAGGGTGAAAAATATTTAGTCTCCTTGGTTGTAGTGGTCTCAGTATGTGTGAGAACATAAAGAAACATGGATTATTCTCATGACTTATAATAGTAAGAATTCGAGAAAGAACTTGGTTCAATGTACTAACTTGAGGTAGAAGTTTAGAATCTTCATTAGTTATCAAAACTTGTTTTGTCAAAGACGTCTTCCTTGTCCTCAGCTTCACTTCACCTGCCCCTGTTCAAAACCAGACTTGTACAGGCTTTTTTACAGGCAAAAGACAGTGCATTTGTTCAGCGTTCCTTTGTGAAAATATTAATAATGTCTGCTATGTTTCAAGCGCTCACTAGGCGTTTTACATATATTGTCTCGCTCATTATTAACAGTAAGCATTCTTCAGAAACATTTATTATTCCAAGATGAGATTTTTGTTCACATTCAGAGCTTTCCATTTTCTGCGTGTTCTGGGATTGTTTCTCAAGTGTGCTTCTTTGTCAAGGATGCAATTTTGTGCGATGTCAAGTTTGTTATTAACTGTCACCAAAGCGTATTTGCAGTTGGCTGCTTTGTTCCAGTTTCAGTTTTGCCCTTTCAGTCCACAATCTATGGGGGACATGTTTCCTGTGTCCTTCATAGTCTTGTCTTAAATGAAGTCTTAAATGAAACACCGTTTCCTCTAAGTCTCCATTTCTCGATTTCTCACACTCTCCTGGGTCTGGAGTTGAGGACTACTCTCTCCTAAACCGACAGAGGTGCTTCTGAACTGTTCCTCTTTCATCCTGGCACACAACCCCGCATCCGTTAAGGTTTATGTCACCCACTGAGGTTCCTCTTGATCCTCCTTATCTGCAGCCTCACAAACCCTCAGTCGCTCTCCTGTTTTCACTGAAGACACAGGTTGTCTGACTCAGTCTCTCTTTTATCTCTGTCATCATCCTGCAGTACCCCTGCAGGTGACCCATCCAACCCCTTTGCACTCAGTATTCCAGTATCTCCTGGGGAAGAGTGTAACCTTTGTCAGATATCTTGATCCTATTACCAAGCAAGGGCTCACTACCCAGCGTGCACAGAAGACAATGCTATGGCACCAGCTTTTGAGAAAATTAAAAAGAAAGAAAAACAGCTTTTCTTGCAAGATTGGCTGGCAAGGAGACAGGAGGCAAGGCTCAACTCTGTCCCTCTGATCCAGGGCTTCTGGCGGGATTTTTAAGGGGTTCCGTCCAGGGTCTTCCTGGACAATGAACCTTTGCTCTAGTTCTCCTCAGACACCCACATGCCCTTGCTTATGTTGTTTCCTTGACCCAAAAAACCTTTTTTTTTCCCCTTTGACTGATTAACTTTACTCATCCTTCAAGGTTCAGTGTCATATCTTCCAGAAAACCTTCCTTTCCCCCAGGGCTGTGTTACTCGTCTGTCCACAGTAAACACGTTGTTTTCACTCTAAGGAATAGCAGATTTGGCCTTCTTTCTCATTTTAAGATCTTTGAGAACAGATGCTATTTCTGTTTGTCTTTGTGTCCCTTGTGCTTGGTACATTCATGCATTCAACAAGTATTTGTTGAGCCCCTACTGGGGACCACGACTCTTCTAGGCTCCGGGAATACCATAGTAAATAGGCCAGATGATATCTAACTTAACAGCATTTACATACAGTGAAGGAGATACACAAAATAGATAATTCATATAAATATATATGTGTATATATGTATATTATGGATTGTGATATATTATGAAGAAAAATAAGGCTGAGTAAAGTGACAGAGAATGATGAAGGAGGAAGATGACGATTTTAATGTGAAGACTTTCTGAGCACATGACCTTGGTGCAGCAAAGAAGTAAACCATCTGAAGACAGTGGGAAAAGCTTTCCTGGCAGAGGAAATAGCAGGAGAAAGGACTGTGAGGTGGGTAGGGACAAACTAGATATGTTCAGAAAATGCAATGAAGGCAAGCATCAAAAGAGGTAAGAGAGGGAGTGGAAGGAAATAGCACTGGTGAGGAAGCAGGGGCCAGACAGTGCCAGGCTCAGAAGGCCATGGGAAGACTTTAGACCATATCCTAAATGAGAGCCGAGATGGGTTCTGTGTTGTTGGAGAGATGAGCAGGAGTTCAGAGGCGAGGGTCACGCTGGGACATGCGAGTCTGGGAGTGAGCACCACTGGGCAATAGTTGAATCGGTGGGACCAGAGAAGATCACCAAGGTGAGTTTAGATGAGCCAAGTGTGTCTTTACCTGAGCCCGGGGGCCTGCCAGGAAATAGGGGAAGAAAGGCCAGTGGACAGGAAAATAGCTTGGCTCCGTGAATGCTTATTAGACCAAGCCTTTTTTCACATAGTCTGCTCTCATAGCAAGTTTCTTCTTTAACAGCTACCTGTATTTTTAAAAACATATTGAAACCATGAAACAAATATCACAAACTATTTCCTTCTGTCTGCTGAAGCAAATCTTTTTCATATCAAAGCTTATCTCTCAACTCCACAGACTATTGCCTCTCGTCCATTGGGATCCAGCCTTTCTCTCCTGGAGGCCATGTTTGTTCATTCTTATGTTTACTTTTAATTTGCTCCACCTAAAGGAAAAGCTATCTTTTTAGACGTGAACAATCCAGGGGTAGGCACTGAGCTCAGTCACCTTATACCTATTTTATTTTTTACCTTTTTCATTCCAAAAACACACTGATTAAAATTTAGTAAAGTAACCGTAGATAAGACTGAATAGCTCAGACTTTGGAAAATGTACTATTATACTACTTTGTGCTAATCTCGGGCTCCTAAAGTGAGACCCTATCTTATGATTGGGAGGGTGTTTGTGCTGAAAAAAATGAATGTTGTTATTGCCCTTCAACTAGAAAAAAAAAAAAAGGTTAATCCTGGGAAGTGTTTTTGTTATTTACTTTTTTATTGCTTTTTTTAAAAGGCCATGAATTTAGAGAAAGTGAATAATGACTTCTCCCCAGGGACAAAATTCTGTCTGTTCTGGATTCAGAACAATGGGGGGCCAAGGTCGCCTGGGGGTGGAGGTGAAGGGGTCTGGCCACACAGAGGCAGGACGGGAAGGAGACGGGCAGATGCTAAAGCATGAATGCGAGGGATGGCCCCACTCTGAGGCAGAATGAGAGGAGCAGTGGGAGCAGCAAACCAGTTGCACGATGAGGAATTAGTCAAGTGAGAGTGAGCTTTTCCATTTCGATGGCAGCAACACAGCAAGACAATGGTGATGAAGCCCATCTCTGGAGCAGCCAGCGTTCTGGCCCAGGAGGGAGGGGCCCTTCAGTCCAGAGGGAACACCTGGCTTCCTTTCAGACCCAGTGGCTTATGGGAAGAACTGTTGCCCGAACAGAGGCAAGTCACTGATAGGGATTCATGTCATGAAATGGGACTTGGGGGAAAGACCTCCTGCTAATACAGGGTACTGATGCTTAATATGGTCTACATCTAAGCTGATGAAACTGGAGGGATGACTACGTAAAGGTTTAGGACGGCCCCTGAGGCTGATGGAAGAGGGAAATTCTTTCCCTTGGCTCCCTTTGCATTTCTGTCTCTTATCCCAGCCCACGGCCTGTTTAGATTTCAAAGACGCCAAGTCCCCTCCAAACTTTGGATGGAATTAATCAGAGGGCTTCAATTTTTTTGTCTGTTTCTTGCAGAACGGCAGCTTCAGGTTTATCCTCTCCTGAGTTGCCAGGGTAATAGTCCCCCGCCCTGTAGGCCAGTGTATTGTTCATAGACTCCCAGCTGGAGTTCTTTTACCATCTTCATACTTGAGAGCTCTCTGAGACAGGTAGTGACTAATCCCCTGAGAGTACAGGATCTTCTCTGATTCCTGCCGTATTGAATGCTGTGAGTTGTGTTCTCAGTGGATGGAGACCGCTCAAGGGGTTAAGGAGAAGAAGAGTTCATCGTGAAGCAGACACTGAGCGTTGGAGTCAACCTCCTTCGCTAACTCTTGGGAGGCCACCTGTCCTGTTGCACAGCATGTAGCAACTCATTCAAAATGTACGTCCCAATTCTTTCCTTTTCATGATGTAATAAATAGAAATTTCACTCGCTCTTTGGTTTAGAGTTTGTTTATGTATTTAGCTTATATAGCTATTGTGGAAGAGATTCTTTTGGTGGGGCAGGTTTTAATGTATTTTTATAGATATCTTACAGTAAGCAGGAGGTGTATGTGAGCCTGGTCTGTGTTAGTGTGGAAGGACCCTCTTATGGCAAAGAAGTCACAGTGTCGGGGAGACAGTCATTCAAGTCATCAACCAGGAAGCCCAGAGGAGGAGGGAAAAGATAAAACTGGAGGGGTGGGCAGACCAGGAGAGAAAGAGGCACGAGGAAGCAGAGTCACCCTGACATTGAAGAACTGGTCAGATGTAACTGAGGGAATGAGGGTTGAAAAGGTAGAAAGTGAAGACATCGAAGCAACAGAAAGGGTCAAGATGTGATGGCGTGAAAGGATGGCTTGCTGGAATGAGATGAAGGTGGTTAGAGTGAAGAAGGTCCAGGGGCTGCGAGGGTGACTTTGGATGGGTAATCTGTGTCAAAACCGAAACCCGTCCTGGCTGATGGGACCAGGGAAATAGACCAAAACTGAGGCCCAGGGGACCCAGTCCTCAGTAGGAAATGACTAGCAATACAGTAGAGGACAATGCTAATAATGAGAACAAGGTGAGTATATTAGTTTCTTGTTGCTGGGGTAACAAATTATGATAAATGTAGTGGCCTAAAACAATATACTATCTTACAGCTCTGTAGGTCAGGAGCCCAACAGAGTTCTCAGTGGGCTTGATGGCTAATTCTATGCGACAACTTGGCTGGGCTGTGGTGGGCAGATATTTGGTCAAACATTATTCTGGATGTTTCTGTGAAGGTGATTTTCCAGGAGAGATTAACGTTTAAGTCAGTGGACTTGGGTAAAACTGGTTACTCTCCACAGCACGAGTGGGCCTCATCTAATCAGCTCAAGACCTGAGTGTAACAAAGACGGACCTCCACTGAGCAAGAAAGAATTCTGCCAGCATAGCTATTGCCTTTGACTTGAACTGCAGCTCTTCTCTGGGTGGTCTGCTGGCCCACCCTGCAGACTTTGAACTTGTACTGCCACCATCTCATGAGCCAGTTCCTTAAAATCTCAATCTCTCCCTCTCTCTCTCTCCCTCTCTGTTAGTTCATTGTCTGGGGGAAAAATGGCTAATTCAGTGGGCTAAATCAAAAGTCAGTGAGACTGTTCCTCCTAGAGTCTCTTTAGAAGAATTGTTTCCTTGCATTCTCCAGCTTGTAGAAGCCACCCACATGCTTGGCTCATGGTCTCCTTCCTCTCTCTTCAAAGCAAGCAACGGCGGGTAGAGCCTTTTTCACAAAAAATCTTTCCGACCTTCCTTCCCTAGTCACATTTCCTCTCACCTCAGTCAAGAAAAGTTTCTCCAATTTTAAGGAGAGGAGACGACTCAGATAACCCAAGGCCATCTCCCCCATCTTAAGGTCCCTCATTTAATGGCATTTGCAAAATACCTTTTGCCGTATAAGGTAACATATTCACAGATTCCAGGGATTAGACCGCGGCCCTCTTCGGAGGGTCATTAGCCTGCCTACTGCAGTACGTGAGATGAAATCTGCCCTCCAGGTGGGGCCTGGAAGACGACTGAGGTACACAGACCGAAATGAAGTTCTTGCTGCACCAAGTATGAATTCCCTTCCTAACTCTATGCTCCAGTCTCTTTCTTTTGAGCCATCATTTCCCAAAGTTTGTTCTGTGATATATTACTAGTGTAAGATACATAAAAAAATGAAGGCTCTGTGGTTAACCAAACTTGTGGATTCTGTGTACCTTTGTATATTTGCAATTCACATTAACATATGAAAGGTTATGAGAAGTCCTCTAGTGAGGGAATCTGTCTAATTTAATATGCGTTTTCCCAAACTTATTTGACCAAGGAGCTCTCTTTTTGCAACACCTGTCAACAGGCCCAGAGTCGATGCTTAATATGATGGACATTGGAAAATGCATTTGTAGACAAGACAAAGGGAAGTGGGTGGGCAGAGAGCCACACGTGAAGATCCATGAACTCTTGTTTGAGTTCCCCAGAATCAGTTTGGATTATTATCAATACTCCCATGTAAAAAATGAGGGCTGATATTCGCAGAGGTTAAATCTTGCGCTCACTGTTGTAGACAGTGAATGGGGAGGGAGGTGGTAAGAACTTAAACCCAGGCAATCTTACTCAAGTACCTATCCTCTTAAGCACGATATTTGAGCTCATCTTTTATATCAAGCCATATTTGAGTCCCTGGGGTAGAATACCAACCGCTCCTGGTCTAATCCGTTGCCGTGGGGAAGGATCCCATGTTAGAGAACATAACAACCTAAGCTTTCCCTTCATCATAGGCTGTGTGAACAAGGCCGTTCTACGAAGAGCCGAGCGAGAGGCAGTTTTATTGACTGATCCATCCAGTCTACAAAGGAGACGAGATACAGGAGAGAACCGGACACTTCTGCGGGGATTCTAAGCAGCAAAGGAGAGGCAGCACCACCTAGTGGTAAAAGTGCAGCTTTGCATCAAGGTCAATCTGCATCCAAAACCCTGTTTTACCATTAAGCAATCTGTCTACAGCTCAGTGTTTTATCTAGCCAGCAAGCTAGCTACACAATTACAGATGTCCCTATTTCCCCTCCTTGTCCTCCGCCCCGCACTTCCTTCTGGCCTTCACCACACTGCTGTCTGTGTCTATAGGTCGTGCATCTGTGTTCTTTAGCTAATCCCTTCCCCTTCTTTCATGCAGTCCCTCCTCTCCCCTCCCCTCTGACAGTTTATTTTTTTAATCTGCAAATGGGAATAATAGTATTAACCCCATCAGATAGTTGAGAGGATTAAAATGGAATATGGATAAAATGCCAGGCATGCAATAGAAATGCTATATCCGGTTGGTATTACTTTTAATTATTAAGTCCAAGCAGATCTTTCCTGGGGCTTTTATTTAATCTTTTCCTCCTGCCCCAATCCAAGTTAATTCAACTTTGCTTGAAGGAGTGGCCCTCCTTCTTGCCTTTATTATTCAGTTCTTTAGTTGGCACTGCCTTCTTAATTAGAGTGTGTCTGACCACTGGCTGCAGGGATGTCTCAGGCTGCAGGTGACAAAGCCAAAGGATGCTCTGGGGCCTCCCCAGCAGCACTTAGCCCTCTGTGGCCCCGGGGCCGGGGCCGCATTAATACTTCTTCTGACTGCTAATGAGATGTTTTATCTCAGAAAAGAGACTGTCCTCTCTGCTTCTGTTCCCACTAGTTTTCTAATTAGAAGAAAGTTCAGGAAGCTGGGTTGTGCTTCAAGTTTAGCCTCCAATCCTGGCGCTTTGGCTAGTTCTCTGATTGGTGTGTTTTCCTGATTAGCTGAATGGAAAACAGAGATGAGGGCCTCAGGCTCTTGTTTGATTTACCCATTTCACCTTCAAACCTGGGCCCTTGAGTCTCCTTCTAAAATTGTCTATTACTTATGGAGATTAAGAAGAAAACACTTGCATTTCTGTTTCTGAATCTGATACCTTTTGCTACATGGTGTTTAAAATGTTCATGGAATAATAAGATCCAGGCTCCTCTAAGTGAGAATCAAATTAGAGGTGCTGATGGAAAAAAAAGTAACACGGGCCCAAAGAAATTTCTTCCTTCGATTTCTGGTTTCAGAGGCTTCTACTTATAAAGCAAAGATCACACTCCCAGACTGAAAGCTCACAGTGCAAGGCACTCATGGCCTTTGATCAGAGACCTGAGAGCAGAGACAGCTGGTGGAAGGAGAAAACCCACACAACGGACAGGGGAAGAGAAGGCCGTGCGTGATCGGCACTCCCTCCGAAGGAGTGCTTTGAACCCTCTGGGCAGCAGCAGTCTGCAGCCTAGAGTTAGCACCTAGACCTCACCTCGGGCAGTCCTGTCAGTGAGGCCAAAACATTTAGTATTTGGATTTTAAAAACCTGCTCGCAGTGAAGTTTAGTATCAGGGATATTTAACTTGCATTTCTCGCTTCTATTTATTTTAACTGTTGCTATATGACATTGTTAGAGGTAGAAATTAGAAATTGATGAAAGTGTTGCTTTTAATTAAAGAGTTTAATTTGAAGGAAAATGAATTAATGGATTTTTAATATATCTTTTTCGACCACTTCCCTACCCCTTTGTTGGAGCAACTCCGGAAAACCCAAATGAAGGCATTATACTTAGAAGGAAAAGACCAGCTTCTGTGGTGAGGGTCTGCTTTGTGATTCCAAACCTTCTATGTAGTAGGAAGTGGCAAAGTGGGGTACACAATTGCTTTGGGGGTCCTGTTTTGGGAGAGACATTGATAGTTCTTCACATCTTTTAATTAAACACATTTCTAATATGCCCAGAAGTCTTCTCATAACTTTTTTTTTCAAGAAAAACCTTGAAAAACATCTTATGGTAGTGAACTTTTTTAAGCTAATGAAATTCTAATACATTTAAACTTCTCTCTCTTTTTTTTTTTAAAGATTTTATTTATTTCATTCTAGGGAGAAGGGAAGTGAGGAAGAGAAACATCAATGTGTGGTTGCTTCTCATGTGCCCCGCACCAGGGACCCAGTCTGCAACCCAGGCATGTGCCCTGACTGGGAATCAAACCAGTGACCCTTTGGTTCACAGGCTGACACTCAATGCACTGAACCACACCAGCCAGGGCTGGACTTCTCTTTTCTATGGTCACTGTCGACTTAGCACAAACTTTTCTCTTCATTCTTTAACTAGCTAAATGTCCCAGAAGGTTAAGCAGTATACAATATTCAGCAAGGCATAGAATAGGGCCTGCCTGAAACCCAACAACTGCGTGAACTGGGGCCTTCTCTGACTTCTCTGAGCTTCTGATTCCCCATCTATAAAATGAAGAGAATAATATGCAGCTCACATTGTTGTTACAAGGATTAAATGAGACATTTTATTTTAAAGTACCTGACATTCCACATCCTAGATGCTTCATACACATTATTTTCCTTTCCATTTTCCTCTTCATATGCATATATGCCAGCAACATCAATTTCCTTTGTATGGAAAGCTGATGCTGTTAACTTTATTAAGCTAGACTTTCCATTAAGCATTTATCCTTATTCATTAGCTGGGAGGACTGACGCAAAAAGATATTAAATTATTTACTCAGGTTTAATGAATGAAATTGGAAACCTTTTTCCCTGCTTCACATGAATATGCCCTTTTCAGTATGCAGAGCTTTGTTGCATTTATTCAGAAGCTATCGCTAAGTGCTTAGTTTGGAACACAGGATTAATGAGCCCGGAGACAGAGCGTTGGTCACCATGGCAACCAAACTAGCTTTGCCCTGTTCCAAGCTCAAAGAACGGATGCAGGATGCTTAACTCTGACCTGAGGTACCGTATATAGCTGGGTGTTCTTTTTAGTATATTTGACTCCCCATTGCTGCCTCCAATTACTCCCTAATTCTCTTGAAAATAAAAATAAAAAGAACATCCTTGCTTCTTTAGGGCTCAGCTTTTTCATTTGTACCTACCACCTGCCTTCCTTCTTGAACACATTTATCTCCCCATCAATTTCCAAAGACTTTGGCACATCATGCCTCTCCACAATCACCCAGATGCCTCCAACACCCTCGTCGCTCAATGCCTAGATCTCGTTTTTTCCAGGGACTTTCTCTTTCTCTCTGACCTGCTGACTCCCACCCACAGTCATCCCTGCACTGAGGCAATACCTTCAGATGATCAGTCTCCAGAAATTACAAATTCCAGCACTTGATTCTCCCACCATAACTGCCCTTCTTTGCAACTTGATTTCATTAGAACCCCTCTCTGTGTTCTTTGTCATTAGATGTAACTTACTTTCCTTCCCTCCCTATCCAGCTTAGTCCCGTATTCCATTGTCTCAATAATCCCTCTACCAAAACCTTAAACTTCCAATTCTTCATAGCACCTACTTGGTTCTACGCAGCTGACAGCCGTATGGCAAAAATGACACTACAGGTGAGGTGCTACCTGTACAAGACTGGTACCTCCACAAAGTCAGATATAAAAACTCAGCTGGGTCCTCACGATGGCTCAGCCATCCACTCTTTCTCCATTTAACTTTCTCTGTTTATGCCCCCACTCTTCTTAATAACCATCTCAGACCTCGTTCACTCCTCAATCTTTCAACCCCTTTTCCTCTCTCTTCACTCTGAGATCTCCTCACCTCTAATTTCCACAGAAAGTAGCTTTCAGATGGAAACTTCCATAAAGCCTCACTACTCTCATATCGCACGTATGGACTGCCATCCCCCCCTTTATTTTGCCTCTAGGGACACCACAACAGGTGTTCTATTCTCTAGAGGCAATCCCTCCACCTGGTTCTAGATTTCATTTCCCAGACTTCTCAGAATCCCCACACCATGAATCATCCTTCTTCTCTGTCCTCAATGTCTGTGCACTAGTGGATTTTGCCATCACTTTAAAATGCTCAGTTTTCTGTCACTGAAAGACAAAAAATTCTCAACCTCATTTTCCTCTTCATCTACCCTCCTACCTCTTCCTCACTAGCACTCTTTAAAAGGCTTGTTCCCTGTCCTGGGCAACTCCTTGTTTAGTGACCCATCCCCTCCATTCTAATTTCTGTATCCATCACTCGGATGACTGCCACAATCTCCAAGTCCTTGTCACTGAACCCAACGGAAATTTTCTAACTCTCAGCTTCTGGATTTCTCAGTAGCATTTAACACCTCTGATTTCTCCCTCCTTCCTGACATACTCTCTGCCCAGGAGAAAAGAAGCAGTGAGTGCCAGAGACCACACACTGAGAATCCTTCTGCCATTAGTGGTGATGGGATGGCTCTGATTCAGTCACACTCCTCTCCCGAGTTCCAGCATTTGTTCTTCACCAAACATGCAATAAATCTGCAACAATCAGCAACCAATATGTACCACGTACTGGACACTGCTGAACAAACTCTGCTCTCATGAAATGTGTAGTTTAGTGGGGGAGGCAAGGAATCAAAGAGTTAAACACATAAAATATTAAATACTGCAAAGGAAAAGTACGACCTGCTGTGCGAGAACAGAAGAATGTAGAGACCTACCTCAGTTTAAGGGAGTTCAGGCAGAGTAATCCTTGCAACTGAACTAAAGCCTTAAGTAAGAGTAAAAGCTCAGGAGAGAGGAAAAGGTGGAGCATTCTAGAAAGTATTTATACTACATTTGCATTCCCAGTCCCTTTCCCCAACTCATCACCTAGAATACTAGAATCAGGCCTTGACCCTCCAGAAAGAAGCCTGTAGAGTTTTCTTTGGAGTATCTTACCAGTGTAAAAAAAAGATCTAAGGGCACTATGGCAGGGATGCCCCAGATAAAAGGTCCAGCACATTCCCCAAAGTGAAGCTAAGTCAGCGAACCCCTCCTGACACCTAGCTTTGAAATCAGCTTTTAGTCACTCCGTCTTAAACACCAGCCAACAACCAAGCATGATGAAACACTGAAGGACACTTTAGATGGCAGAAAGAGACAATGAAAAACAGAGAAAAACAGTCTGGGGTAAATCTCCCAGAAAGTACAGCGTAAAAATAAAGAAACATACAACAGAAGAGACAACATAAGACAATTAGAGCAGCAGCCTGGGGGTATAAGAACTAAATAGTAATAATTCAAGGAAGAGAGCATGCAGAAAATAGCAGAAAAGGGTTTGTGCAAGAAATACAGGGTGGGGCAAAAGTAGGTTTACAGTTGTTTGTAGGGAAAATAATAAAACAAGTAATAATAATACAAGAATAAACTCTGTGTTTTCCATACTTATCACTGTAAATCTACTTTTGGCCCACCTTGTAATTTACAAACACTTACCATAACTCATAGACATGCACATTTTGGGATTGAAAGGATCCAGGACAACGGGTGCAAATAAACCTACCAAGGCAGATCATCACTGAATTTCAGAACACCAAAGACAAAATGCAAATTGTACACCTCCGTTCTTACTCCCTGCTTCAGGGGAAGATAATAGATCACTTAGAGAAGATGAGGAAATAAAACAGCTTCTGATTTTTACAGCAGCAACAGTACTAAAACCTGACAGGGAACGGAGCAATACTTTTATCATTTTAAAGGGACATGATTATCAATCTAGAATTCTATGCCAAGTCAGAGTAGAATCAATGCCTTCTGGGGCACATACACTCTCTTGCACATTTTCTCAGGAAGAGGATGGGCGCAACCCAGACAGACAGCAAACCAAGACAGGCCAACCCAGGATCCAGGGAACAGAAATGCAACATGAAAGAGAGGCAAAGGGAATCTCCAGGCTGTCAGGGAATGGAGTTCCCAGTATGACCGTGGTCGGAGCAGGTCTGAAGCCTCCACAGGGATTTTTGCAAGAAAATAAACTGAGAAAATAACTGTTGAATTAAAATATTTTCAGAAAAGATGAAAGCTATTGGCAAATGTTGGAGGTTTAAAATAGCAATGACACATAGAAAACTAAAGCAAAAAAATAAGAAAATTAGGGAAAACAAAATGTTGTACAAAGACAGAAAGGCATGCTAGTTTAGTGTGAGCCTCGTATTTATAATGAACTACCCTGTGGGAATGGAGGACTGCAAAGGTACTTCTATGGGGGCAGGGCTGGGGGACTGGGGGAGAAGGAAGAAGAGCCAGATCCTCACCTTCCACTATGGGAAATCAACAGATTATGGGGGCAGGGGGGGACTGGGGGAGAAGGGAGAAGAGCCAGATCCTCACCTTCCTTATGGGGAATCAACAGATCGTCAGAAAACTGCTTATGTTGCTACTTAATTCTTTGCAATTTTATGCATAAAAATGGTATTTATTTAGCAATATGGAGATAAATATCGAACTCATCAGCTAAAATAAGTGAAAGTGATTGCCTCTGAGGAGGGAGTAATCAAGAACTGAATTTTTCATAATAAACCTTGAATATGATGTCTTCTTAATGTCTTTTAATCAATTTTTATAGTTCTTCCACCCTTTTGTTGAATATATTTTCTAAGCCCCTTAAGTTTCTGTAGTATTATTAATCCATCCTTTCCTGTATTATAATTTCTCACTGCTTGTTTCTGGTATATAGAAATGCCATTGATTTTTGTATATTGATCTCAAATGCAGTACCTCTGCTAAACTCAATTACAAATTCCAACCGTTTGACCTTAGATTTCCTTCATTTTTTTATATAGACAAAATAGTGCACAAAATAATGGCAGTGTTACTTCCTGCTTTCCAATCCTCATACATTTTATTTATTTTTCTTTTCTCCTTGGGTTGGCTAGGATTCCCAGGACAGAGCTGAAGAGATGTGGCAAGAGCCACAAACTGGTTTCACTTCCGATTCTCAAGGGGACGCCTCTAACATGGATGTCACCATTGAGTAGACCATCAGCTTTACCAAGTATTGGTTAAGGCAGTGCTTCCCTAAGTGTGATTCTGTGTGGAACATTCTTTATTAGACTGGAGTACCTGCTACCAGACTGGGTGTAAGTGTTCACCTTCAAATGAATTTCAAGTTCATGCACTCACTGCAAAATGATTGGAGACAAGACGATATTTCTAGGAGCATCAGTGACCGGAAGATGAGGCTTTTGAGAGTCATTCTCTATGATCTGAGAGAGGAGGTTCTCAGGACAGATGGAGGTCAAGAATTTGCTTATTATTTACTGTTCCTATTATTTTCTATGCATGGAAAAGGATTTGGCCATATTTTTTATAGTGACAAATTAATTTGTATAGTGATATAAAGTTTCCTTTTAAAATTAAATTGAGTACATATATCGATTTGAAGGCAATATTAAATTCATATTGTACAGGTGGTACTAACAGTAGAGCAGATGGGGCAAAAACCCCCAAGTTGTTTACAAATGACTAGGATGGTGAGATTTGCACTGTTATGATGGCTGACACAGGAGAGGTGGAAAGTGACGGGCTGGTGAGGCAGCTGTCTGTCAAGGAAGCACATCCATTTCTTGACCAACATAGAAGTCCAGGGCCATCTTGCCTTACTATGTTTGCACCATTGAATAGAGACTTTCCTAACATGCTGGTAACTAGTGTCCCTGTCACACCAAGAAGCAGGGGGACAGTCTTTCAAAAGGCACGGTCCCTTACATCGCCCTCATGCTACATTCTGCTAGGAAACATTTGAATTTTTATGGCTTTCCTGCAGTAACAGATTTTCCTCCAACTGTCAGGATTTGCTTCATGCAGAGCAAAGCAAGCAGCTTTTATTTTCCCTGGTGGAAAGGAAATAGGTAGAAATAATATGCTGCCTTTCAGCCTGACCCGAATCTCTTTATTCGTAGGGAAATGCAGGATTCACGAAGAGGACATTTTCGCTGAGGTAAATAAGCCCTCTCAACTGATGAACACTATTATACTAATACCAAAGGAAACAGAGGCCAGGAGATGGAAGGCATTAAGTAGAAAGGCTGATAGAAAATTAGCAGACAGAAATCCAGCATGGGGACAAAGCAGGCTCTGAAACACTGAAAAAAACAGAGAAAAATCCTTTAAGAGAAAATTGCATGCAATTTTTTGGCCTCAATTAGCCTTTTCCACAAAGAGCACTTTTCCACAAAGAGCCCATTAAATAGCAAATGAAATTACATTGGTTTTCAGTTGCCATGGCATTGGTTTTTCCTCTAATGGACTTCTCTGGTCCCAAGTTGAATGTTAGCCTGACTTCTTTTTCTTGTCTGTAGGCTGCCTCAACTCTCTCTGTCCAGCCACAGAGTGATATAAATGACTTCTCCACAAAGTGCCTAGCACATAATCCAAGGGGGAGAAAACTCATCCCTCAGCTATCTCCCTAGAGACTGAGAGGACTGACCAACAGCAGCATTTTATTAACCATGAACATAAGAGTTCCCATCTATTAAATGGTAGTCCTTCCTATCCATGCACTCAGGGCTCCTGGGACCACCCCTAGATCAGTGAGAGACCACTTACTGAGTGCTTCCAATGTGCTAAGCTCTGTCCAAGAGGCTGAAGTCATAGAAATGCAAAAGAAAGGATGCAAGATGTTCACCTTCTTCTAGAGCTTCCAGACTAGCGGACTCAGCTCCAAACACTTACCTTCACCTTTTCTCTGTGTGTCTATTCATAAAATGGGTAAAACTTCCTCCAATTATCTAACTCACAATTTTTTTTGAAATATTTGCCAGGTACCACTCTGAAAAAATTTATCATCCTAGAAGGAAGGATCTAAAATAACATTTCCTCTTTCAAAGTGCTTTGCTACAGCTAATGATTAGCTATGAGATCAAGTTTGACTGTGATAATTTGCATATTATTTTCCAATATGCATAATCATATATCATTTTTAAGTTTATTCAGTTTATACTCCCCTATGAACTTCTTCTTCCTCTTTTTTTAAATCTTCATCCAAGGACATTTTTTCATTGCTTTGAGAGAGAGAGAGAGGAGGGGAGAGAGAGAAACATCTATTGGTTTCCTCTTGTATACTCCTGGACCAGGGATCAAACCTGCAACCTAGGCATGTACCCTGACCAGGAAATTAAAGCCACAACCTTTGGTTATGGGACAGTGGTCCAACCAACTGAGCCACACCAGCCAGGGCTAAACTTCTTTTTAAAAATCTTTCCATGTCAGTGAACATTCCTGGACAGCATTATTTTAATGTCTGTATGGCATGGAGATAGTGCAGCTCAAAATTTTCCTATTAGATATGCAAACATTTTTCAGTTTTTCAGTACTGTAAATGACTTTATGAGGGCAAAAAGAAATCAGACAATTTTTCGAGACTCTAAATATATTAAAAATAATAAATGCCAATATTCATTTTTAAATTGTGGTATATTTTAAATATATACTTTAACCAATCAAAACTTCTAATACAAATATATAAAATAAAATACAGTATAACTACACTATTTTGAAGACTTTTAAAGACTTAGGACAATGTCTCAATTCCTAGTGTACTATAGATCATGTGACCATCACAATTCTGTTACATGATAATATCTCATTTCTCTCTCATCAGTTACCTCTTTGACTCAATGTATAGTCTTGTTTGGCCATAACAACTGAAGTTTGAATTTGAAGTCCTACAAAATTGAGAGCCCTGAGCCAAAGAGCCTCAAATTAGTTTCTAATACCAGAGGTGAATCTTCTGGGTTAAAAAAGGTTTTAAGCTTTTTTAAATTTTATCCTCACCTGAGAACATTTTTCATTGCTTTTAGAGAGAAAGGAAGGGAAAGAGAGAGAAACATTGATAAGAGGGAGAAACATCAGTGGGTTGCCTTCTCACCCATGCCCCAACCAGGGATGGAACCCACAACATAGGTATGTTCCCTGACTGGGAATTAAACTCCGTGACCTTTCATTTCCTCTATGGGACAATGCTCCAACCAACTGAGCCACATCAGCCAGGGCACAAAGGTTTTAAGATTTTTATATTGCCCTCCCCATCCTACCCATTTGCATGTCATTAAATGTATGGAATTACTTCCCCATGTGGTAGTTGACATAGGTATTATCATCTTTTGTATCTTTGTTAATGTAATAAGCAACAGCAAAAGTATCTGACTGTTATTTTACTTAATGTGTTACTGATCAGAAATGCAGGTGATTATTGTTATCTTTATTTGTCTTTTTTCCCCCCAAAATACCCGTTCCTGTTCTTGGTCCTTGGTTGTGTTTTTTTTTCCCCCTCTTAGTTGTTAACCTCCTGACTTTCAGTTTTAAGATTTCTTTGGATATCAAGGATATGAGCCCTTTGTCATGTAGTCTCACGTATTTTTCCCATTTTACAATGGCCACTTAATTTCATGATCTGTTTGCCACACAGACATTGAACATTTTTGCTTCACCTAATTTATCTTTGTTTTCCTTATGGCTTTGGCCTTTGCTGTCATGGCTCTGAAAAGTATGTGTATCTTTAATGGACTTCCACTCTTTCTCCTGGCTTGTTGTCAGCCTAATCCTTCCCATCTCTAGGTAGTCTCCCTCCGTGGACAGGGACAAAGGAGATGAAAAAGAACTGTGTCCTCCAGGGGAGGTGTGTGGCAGTGCCTCTCAGGAGTGAGAGGGTTGGCAGCCCTCTGCCAGCCTGTGGTTGATGAAAGCACAAACATCAAAAGTCAACAGTTAAATAAATGTATAATTTGTTAACTTTCTAAAAATAAAAGGCTTAAAAGTTTAAATTCATTAATTAAAATCTAAATAAAAACTAAATCTAAAAATAAATCCCTAAGTAAATGTGAAAGGTGGTGACAGCCACGTGCAGTCAGGTAGATAAGCCCCAATGGATGACCCTACCTTTCTCCAGGTGTCTGGGCCCTTCCTACCAGGGAGGGTAAGAGGGAGAATAAGCTGGGCTGATATTTTTCTCCTTAATTCTCACAGGTTGAGAAGACTATGGAACTTTTAAGTTGCTCCCCCATCCTTTCCCTGTGACCTCCCACACCTCTCCCTCTCTCCTCAAAATTCTCACCCTTTATGCTCTCCTTTTTGGCTGATGACTTGGCCTCATACATTATTGAGGGATGGGGAAAGCCATCAGCCATGATGTTCCTCATCACACCACAAACAAGTCTGTAAATGCTCCAGTATTTAAAGCCATCTTTTACTTTGGCCTGTCTGTGAACATTGAGAATGTGTCTCATGGCATCTGGATTTCATCCTATTTCCACTTCTCTGTTTGGACTTTTTAGTTATCTTGTCTCCTGCATCTTCAACTGTTTTCTTCCTGTAAATTATTTCCTTCAGCATTCAAACATTTCCTTTTATCACCAACTGTATACTCTCCTATGCCTCCCCCTCCCCTTCAGCAATCATGCTATTCTTATGCTCACTTTTGCACGTTTCTTTGAACAATGGAGATATGCCATCTCTAGTTTCTAACCTCCCATTCACACCTTATACAATTCTAATCTGGTTTCAACACCTGCCATTCACCAAAACTATTTTTGACAGTAATAGCTCTGTCTCTTAATCTACTGAATATCTAATTAAACCTCTCAGTAGCTGTCAATACAGCTGTCCATGGTCTTCTTGAATTGCCTCTTTCTTGGTCCCTGTGATGCCAAAAATATTCATGTGTTTTCTGCAACTTCATTTATCAATCTTTTTCATTCTTATTTCTCCTCTCCTCTCCATTCTGTTAACATTTAAATGTAAGAATTGATCAGGATTTGGTCCTAGGTTCTCTTCACTCTCTGCACTATTTATCTCGGTGATTTCATTGATTTCCTTGACTTCAAATACAATCTATAGGCCAACAATTCCTAAACTTATAGCTTTAGTCCAGAGCTATTTTCTGAAATCCATATTTTTATGTCAAGTGTATCTTTGACTTATTCCCTTTGATGTCCCCCAAAAGAGCTGAAGCTTTTCATGTTGAAAACTAATCTGGGAGGACTCACTCCTAGATTAGAAGTGATTTTGAGAATTAATATAAAGCTATAGCAATCAAGACAGTGCCAAAAAAGAAAAAATATATCAATGGACCCATATGTATTTGACCGATTGATTTTTGACAAAGATAAAGGCAATTCAATGATGAAAGAATAGTCTTTTCATCAGATGATTTGGAGACACATACATAAGAGAGAAATCTTTGCTACCTGGGTCAGTCAAAGATTTCTTATCTAGAACACAAAAGGCACAAACTGAAGAGATGTCAAAGTAAACCATGTCTTTTCCTCACTTAAAATTTTTCAGTGGTTCCATTTCTAAGCCCCATACCTTGGGCCCCAAGAGGCTGTATACCATCTAACACAGCCAGTGATGTTCCCTCTGCACTGCTGTTCTCCCCCTCCCCCCCGCCCCCGACCACAGCCACGGTGCCTGGCTTCACTGGCCTTCTTCCTCTTGTTGAATATCCCAAGTTTTTCATCCACCTAGCAACTTTGCACGCATGCTATTTCCTAGAACCAGACTCCTCTTCTTGGATTTTTTTTTAATGGCTAGCTACTTCTCATTATAAAGGTTCAGTTTGCATATCATATCTTTAGAAAAGTCATATGCATTTTGTAATAGTTCACACATGAATTCTCTTTCATAATGCCTTGTTTTGTTCCTTTCTTAATTTATAATTTCACATTTATGAATTCATTTTAACATTTATCTCACCACTAGAATATAAGATCCTTGAAGGCAGAAACTATTTTCTCTTTTTTACTCAGCACGTTACCTGGCACATCATAGAAACTAAATAAGTGCTTGTTATATGTGTAAATTAACAAGCCTTCTACAATTAAAACAATAGCAGTAAAATTCCAATGAGATCACCACAGAATGATCTGGGCCAACATAATATAACAATCTATTATCTATCTATCTATCTATCTATCTATCTATCTATCTATCTGTATATGTATTTTTAGGGCCCCTGAATAAGGCTTAATGCACAGAGGTAACTACTGCACTGTCTGAGGTAAGTAAGGCTCACCAAGTTTCAAAACCATGAATGTGCAAACAGAGGATAATGTCAGCACCCGGAAAGGCTTACCTCTCCAAACCAATTGCTTGGCACAGAGAATGGAACTTGGAGTTGTACAAAAGTGTAAAGCTGTGTGTCCACTTAAGGAGTAGCAATTGAGCTTTGCTCCATGGTCACAAAGGATCTTAACACAATCCAAGTTGGCCATTTCGCAAGCCACATGAAGAGGCGTTTTCCCATTGGGCCTACAGTTGATTGTAGCATTGTGGTCCAGGAGCACCAGAAGACATTCCACATGACCAAACAAGACAGAGAGATGCAGGCCCGTTGCCCAAGAGGACTTTAATTTATAGCTAGGCAACCAATAACCTGAAAAAGAAAGAGAAAGAAAGTTTAGCTTCTTGGCCTAGAGTTTCTCCATGTTTCATGAGGATTTTATTAATTTACTTACTTTTTGCATTTTTTAATTTATTTTTTCCCATCATCATTTATCCCCGATACCATCTCCCACCTCCACCCATACCTTCCCCTCAACATTATCACCCTATTGTCCATGTCCATGAGTTCTTTCCTCTCGTGAGGATTTTCACAGAGTATTTTACTTTGGTCGCATTTACAAAATTGGGGCAGGATGACTCAGAAGTTATAAATTAGTAGCTAATGGGTCTATAAATGTTAAGTATCACATTTGGATATACTAACTGAAACAGGGGTTCTTAGTCTTTATTATCTTATTCCTTTACTTGCTTGACCTTCCCAACTCTCTCAGGCATTTGAGTTTGAGTCCGTCATTTATGTAATTGCTTTTTATTTTATATGGTGAGTTACACAAGGCTCATATTTAAGAGTTTTAAAAAATCCCAATCAGGACTTCCAGCCAAGATGGAGGCATAGGTAGACACACTGTGCTTCCTCGCACAACCAAAAGAAAGAAAACAAATTAAAAAAAAAAACTGACAGAAAACCGAACTGTATGGGAGTCTGACAACCAAGGAGTTACAGAAGAAACATTCATCCAGACCAGTAGGAGGGGCGGAGGTGGGCAGCCAGGTGGAGAGGACTTGGGGCAAGGTGGCGACTGGAAGACTAGGGCTGGCGAGGCAGCCGCTGGCGGAGTGGGCAGTCCCATGTTCGTGTGCAGATAACCCAGGAGGAACAAATGGGGAGCGAGACAAACCATACAAGCCAGGGTCCCAGCGTGGGGAAATAAAGCCTCAAACCTCTGATTGAAAACACCTGTGGGGGTTGAGGCACCAGCAGGAGAAACTCCTAGCCTCGCAGGAGAATCCGTGGGAGAGACCCACAGGGTCCTAGAATGTACACAAGCCCACTCACCTGGGAATCAGCACCAGAAGGGCCAAATTTGCTTGTGTAGAAGTAACTGAAAGCCAGCAGAGAGCTGATCAAGCAGGACTGTTCCGTCTCGGGCTCCTCCCTCACATACAGCGTCACAACACAGCAACATGGGTGGCCCCGCCCCGGTGAATACCTAAGGTTCCGCCCCTTGCTATGTAACAGATGCACCAAGACAAAAAAAAAAAGGCCCAAATGAAAGAGCAGATCAAAGCTCCACAAAAAAATACAACTAAGCGACGAAGAGATAGCCAACCTATCAGATGCACAGTTCAAAACACTGGTAATCAGGATGCTCACAGAACTGGTTGGGTATGGTCACAAAATAGAGGAAAAAAATGAAGGCTATGAAAAGAGAAATAAAGGAAAATATATAGGGAACCAACAGTGACGGGAAGGAAACTGGGACTCAAATCAATGGTTTGGAGCAGAAGGAAGAAAGAAACATTCAACCAGAACACAATGAAGAAACAAGAATTCAAAAAAAATGAGGAGAAGCTCAGGAACTTCTGGGACAACTTTAAACTTTCCAACATCCAAATCATAGGGGTGCCAGAAGGAGAAGAGGAACAATAAGAAACTGAAAACTGATTTGAAAAACTAATGAAGGAGAACTTCCCCAATCTGGCGAAGGAAATAGACTTCCAGGAAGTCCGGGAAGCTCAGAGTCCCAAAGAAGTTGGACCCAAGGAAGCACACACCAAAGCACATCATAATTACATTACCCAAGATTAAAAATGAGGAGAGAATCTTAAAAGTAGCAAGAGAAAAGGAGTCAGTTACCTACAAAGGAATTCCCATAAAACTAGCAGCTGATTTCTCAAAAGAAACCTTGCAGGAAAAAAAAGGGGCTGGAAAGAAGTATTCAAAGTCACGAAAGGCAAGGACCTACATCCAAGATTACTCTATGCAGGAAAGCTATCATTTAGAATGAGAGGGGCAGATAGAGTGCTTCCCAGATAAGGTCAAGTTAAAGGAGTTCATCATCACCAAGCCATTTCACCATTGTATGAAATGTTAAAGGGATTTAAGCTAACAAAAATAAAGATGGTCAAAAATATGAACAGTAAAATGACAACAAACTCACAAACTCACAACCAAACCTAAAAAAAAACAAACTAAGCAAACAACTAGAATCACAGAAATGGAGATCACATGGAGGGTTATCAGCAGGGAGGGGATGGGGGAAAATGTACAGGGAATAAGTAGTATAAATTGTAGGTAGAGAATAGACAGGGGGAGGTTAAGAATAGTATAGGAAATGTAGAAGCCAAAGAACTCATATATATGACCCATGGACATAACTAAAGGGGGAAAATGTGACTAGGAGGGGCCTGTGGGGCAGAGGGAAATAAAGGGGGGAAATGGGACAACTTAATAGCATAATCAATAAAACATAGTTTTTTAAAATCCCAATCATTATTTTGAATGATGCCAAAGCTGTAACTTACAAGCTTATACTTTTTATTCCATCGTAGTTCTTTCCCCAGAGTTGTTGCTATTGTCATCAGTCTCAGGTGTGAATATATTTGATGTCTTTACAAAATTTGTCATGCCAAGATTTTACTTACCAGCTTGTCAGTTTACACAATACCTTTTTCCAAAAAGAATTTAAGATAACTCACAAACGTTATGTTAAACTTTTTAATAATCTAGAAAATAAGGGCAAAAAAATAAGGTCAGAAAATAAAAAGAGGTCAAGGATAAGATAGGTACACAAAATACACACCTTGTCTAGTGTACTAGAACTGCATGGTGAATTTGCCTTTGACCTGCTAGCAAGAAATAAACAGCAAAACATATGCTATGCCATTAACTATGCCCAAAAACTATATACAGATTAATTGCTCAGGAGAAGCGCAATTGTTCCTAGAACTGAGATCTTAGATAAATTTTCCTTATTAGTTGTGGGAAATGTTCTGTGTGTGTGTGTGTGTGTGTGTGTGTGTGTGTGTGTGTGTCTCCTTTTGCCCTCTGACCACTGACTTCTAAGCAGGGGGCCAGTCCTATTATCCAAGTCCCCAAAGATTGCCACATATGACAAGCTACAACAAAAATAACTTTATAAACCTTCTTTCAACATTAATACCTAGAGCCATGGCATTAAACTCACTATGGGTGGGGAATGAAAAGTAGGTCCAGAAAGATAAAATGCTGATGACAAGATGAAGATGCAGAGATAGCTCAACACCTAGAAGAGAGTGTAGAGCTGAAACAACAAAAATACATTTTAACATGGATAAATCAGGGGTTTGCTTTTAGGTTATAAAAATTCCACTATACATGTACAAGGTAAGCAGAATATGGTTTAATGGTAATTTATTTGAGAGAAGACCTGGGGATTTGAGTTGACAGTAACCTCAAAATGAGCCAACAGTGGGATGGAGCTGCCAAAAAGTTAACACAATCTTAAGCCACATTAAAAAATGTGCAGGGCTCAGAACAAGAGAAGTAAAGTATTAAATATGATCAGAATAAACACTGATTAGATATGATCAGAATACATCTAGAATATTCTAGAATAAATCTAGAATACTCCTGGGCACCAATGATGAGCATCTGGGGGGCACTCAGAGGATGATGACCACATTAAAAGTGGGTTTGGTGATCAGCTATTAAAACGCTTTCATTTAAGTGAAAAACACTACATATGCATACCTCCTGGATATTTATCCTGCAAGTATAATCAATCACTCGTGTGCGAAATGCCCTATAAGGGCCACTGTATTGCATAACTCTCAGGAACACCATTGTCACTGAACTCTTAGTGAAGAGCATAGAGTTTCCAGGAGTTAGGAATACCAGCACCCTGTGGACAAGAACACTCCCTATGACGTGCACTACACTACAGTGTCGTTCTGTTCGTGAGAGCTAAGTGTTACAAACAACCTCAGTGTTGATCGATAGGAGACCGTGTAAGTGACTCATGGTGCATCCCTACAATCAAATGCTACAGAGCCATTATAAAGGAGGAAGAGGTTCTGTGTATACTGATATGGGAAGATCTCAAGATATATTACTGAGGGAGAGACGCAGGAAGCTGAACAGTGCACATAATATGCTCTCACAGGTGAGTATATTTATAAACACCTAGGACAAGAAACTGGTTACAAGTACTGGGGATTGGGGGACAATGCCATAAATTTACTTGTCCCTGAATGTCCCCTTTGAGCTTTTAAATTTAGTACCTTGTGCATATATTATTATTTCTAAAAATAAGTAAAATTAAAATAAACTATTGTTTCCCTGTCCAGGGGGAAAAATAATTTAGTTTAAAGAGGCTATTTATAGGGTCATATACAACGCTCTTCGTTCAGAGGGAATGAATGAGCCCAAACCCAAGTTTATTTTTCTGCAGCCCACCCTCTAACCTACGCGCGTGTGCGCGCGCGCGCGCACACACACACACACACACACACACACTTTAATCCTTTTTTATCCCATCAGAATGCTAGGGCCATCTTGCTTTCTCTTCTTCCCAATTCTCCCATTATCTAAATGTGCTCTTTAAAAAGAAATTCTAAGTTAATTCACACTAAGTTCTAATGAACTGAGAATGGTTTAAAGTGTGACCCTCTTAGGATCCTCTGAATTTATGTACAAATTTGTATTCAACAAATAGAATTTAATTCTAAAATACTAATTTGAGATTATAGACACTGAAAAGGGAGAGTAATTGGTGATCTGGACCTTTCCTGGAAGAGATAAATAGTATCACAGATAGCCTGAGCGGGGGGAGTACCAGCCTGTGCCTATAATGTGTGTGTGTGTGTGTGTGTGTGTAGAAATAAATATGTGCACATGATATTTGTGCATATATCCATTTATACATCTTTATGTAACTATGTACATTTAATCTGTGTTCTGAACAGAGTCGTTAAGCTATATGGTGTGCATCCTACTTCTGATGATGAATGAATCCCATCTAACATCAACACTCTCAGTCAGTCGTTTTAATACTTAAACTTCTTCCACAAGCAATTTGCAGAGGCAATCTCTTCTAACTGTCTTGGAGAGAAGCTGGCTCCAGATCTTCAACCCAGGGTATGTTTTCCTGCCGTTTAACAGCAAAGATTAGACAGCTCTATGCAGCCACTGATTGGAAACTCATGCCTGCCTCTTCAATGGGAAGAAAAATGATCTCAGAAAGGAAGCAGCAGAGAGCTGACTAAGAAAACACAATTTTGATATAAAATCAAAGACACACAGAATGTTAGAGCAGTAGGGAAGATTATCCAGTCCAAGTCTTTCATTTTCCAGATGAGAACACTGACACTTTTTCAGCCTACCGGAGCCGTAAGTCTCCTGCCTCAGTCCAAGCTAATGGACTCGGGATATCTGCAGGGCCGCGTTTCCATCTATCTATGTCTTTCTGAAAGCAGAACAGGTTTAGTGCCAAGCCTGCTTCACAAATCACAAGAAAGGAAGGAAGATCCCAGATTCATCTATAATATGTCACATCTCTGACATGGAAATGCATTTGCTTGTTGATTTTTTCTTCCCCCTGAATTCCTAACAGCACCTGGAGAATCTATCCTGTCCATTTGTTAAGCGAATCAGTCATCCTTGGCCTCTCAGTCAGTTTCCCCTTCATCTCCTATAATACTTAACTGGTTAGTTGGGCTGGGACGGTGTCAGGTCCTAGAATTCAGCCCACCCCCTGCATGGAATTGTAAAAGTCTCCTAGGTGGGAATCTATGCAGGTGGGGGGCAGAAAGGCACCTTCGCTGTCACCCCAGGTACGTTGCTGAATGGAGACATTGGAAGAGGACAGACTAGAGGACATGATCAGGGTCTGCTGAAGTGTATCTTCACACTGGGTTACAGAACTTTGGTGGTGGTGTGAGGGGGCCGGTTCTGGGTCGCTCAGCTCTGAACAGAGCGGGAAAGTCTGCTGCTGAGACAGGGGCAGCCCTTAGCCAAGGGGCCGCCCACATAAATGAGACTGAGGCCACAGGTCACTGTGTACCGAGTGTGGAAATGAGCAAGAGTGTCCTTTCCACCACATCTACCCTCACTGAGGACCAAACCTGAGGCAAAGCCATCTTCAAACAATGACAGTCATGCAGCACCAATGAGCCCACTTGTGCCCACGTTGACATGTCAAGAGAACAGAATTTGTCCTCCAAAATATAATCTCCAACAGTCCCAGCATGACAGAAACATGGTGAATCAGGCACGTTCCTTTTGTACTTTCTCCCTTGTCTCCACAGCAGAATTTTCCCAGAGCTTCAGAACCTAGCATGGGATGTATGCTCAGCATTTATCTTTCAAAGGGCCCCCTGTGCTCACCTCTGCAGATCCCAGGCTGCCGTTTCATTAAGCGCTGGGACTGCACCGAGGACCGGCACGGAGCCGAACCCGGCAACACAGCCCTTGCGGGGAGGGTGAAGGACCTGCTGCCTCTGCCACGTGTCAGCCACAAACACTGGCCCAGGCCTACTGCCCGTGTGCAGTGACGGCTCCTGGCAGAACGCCACTTGAGCAAAGAGCTCAACTGAGAAGAGAACACACACGCTTCCTCCTAGGAAAAACCCCACAGAGAACTGTCGAGGCCAGGCCCTGTCCATGTGGATCCAGACTATCTAGTCACTTTTACCTTCTCCAGACCATGACCCGTTATCTCTGTATATAATCCCCCCTTCCCAACATCGGAGATTATCGGCATGCACGGGATCCAGAGAGGGTCTTAACAAAGCCTCCACTTGACAAAAAGGATAATATCTTGTAGGGATTAATTAGCATAAAGTACCCATGTTTCTGTAGCTAGTAGACAGGGGTCAACTCAGATTTTGGTCTCCCCAAGATCTTTAAACAGCCTTTGAAAATCTGAAGGTGACTTGCAATCCAATATCACTGGTAGGTGATAGTTCTAAAGGAATTTTAGAAGTTTGATGCCTACAAAAATGTGCAGTAATTCTGTGTGTGTTTACTTTAAATCAGAAACCAAAGAGAGATGTCTGAGCAGCTGAGAAGAAAGCCCTCTGGCTCAGGAGCAAAGGGCTTGGACCATCTTGGGGAAGAACTGATCCCACTCCAGTGTTTGGGGGCTGGACACATGTGTGGTAAACCTTCAGCTAAGCCTGGGCTCTGCAACAGTTATCAGCTAGAATGTTATCTGAGTCCAAAGAACCCACGCCCAGGACGCCTCTGTTGTTACAGCCAAAAGTTACACACATTGCTTGTGGCCGGATTAGCAGACATTTGCTCCGACTGTGTCCGTGCATTTACACAGTCCTGAAGGATTAGAGACCGCAGGCAATTCTTGGCTATTTGTTAATAGCTCATGTTTTCAAGATAAATCTCAGCATTTTCCCAGGAGAGAATAAAAAGTAAGCTTGACACGTAAAATTGGAAAGAAAAAAAGTTTGAACATCAAGGAATGGAAAAGAACCCTAAGATGGTAATAGGAGAGCAGGACAGCGAATTTCTGGCAAAGAAGAAAATTAGGTGAAAAAGAGATTATTCATTAAGAGAGTGGAAATAAGAGCTCTTAAGATATTTGGATGGCGGTTGCCACTTAGTAAAGTGTATAGAATACCTGCCAGAAAGTTTTCCAGTGAAATCATTCACTGGTTATTTTAATTAAAAATATAACGAGCGACCAAAGAACCTGTGGCTGTGGGCCGTAAACAAAGCACTTAAAGTGCATTACACTGATTAATAAAAGGACTCTGATTAACCTGGCTGATTAGAGAGTTTCATCCCAAAGAGATAAGCGTGATATTCTGCCTGGGTCATTAACAAGCCAACACTCAACTGTCTGAAGGAGGGTTGAGATGTGGGTTTGGACAAACCTTTGGAAAGTCTGATGAATGTTCACGTACCTGGTATTCTGAGAATCAGCTTTGAGATTTCTTAGAGATCCTATTTTCACTCTAATTATCACATTCTTGGCACATAATAAAATTCGTATTATTGACATCCATGTACTATTCAACTATTTATTGCATTTATCAGTTTAAAAGTTGTTCGTGTCTTAACTTTTCTTCCTGCCATTCCCATTTTAAAGTGATCGTCTTGAGGATGTAATTTTGCTTCCTTGTTTCCACTTTTACAACCCATCCATATCTCTGCTGCTCCCTAGGAGATATCTCAAATGCAAACCAAGCTGTTTTCAGTGTTTGTTTTACAAAGTGTGGGAGAAGTGTTTTAAATTAATAAAACATACTTTTATCTGAAGATTTGATTACGAAGTTTAAGATAACTTGAAAAAAATAAAACAAGATCTAACTTTAAGAATCTTTACTCAGTGCTGGGGCCAGGCAGGACCCACAGTTAGAACTTGAGTTCTGGAAGCCAGGTTCTAATTCTGTGGTCTATCACATGGGTAAGAGAAGCTGCTCAGTGAAATGGGGAAGCAGAAGTGTGTTTTCAGGTGCTTTGTTCTACCTTCCACATTTTATATTTGCTTAGGGGATCAACTTTTGATTCCTGTGTACCAATTAGATTGTGAATTCCGGGGAGCAATGTTTAGATACCTAACTTATTTCTTTGCCAATAGAATTCTGAGTTGCCTTTCCAAATATTATGAACTAACTTTCATTCGGGCTCAGACATACTGTCATTAGGGGAGAAGAGTGATTGCTCTTAGAAATCCTGTGAAAAGTTCTCTGCTACGTCCTAAAAGAAATAAAAATGGTTTGGGATTGATTGTGCCACTGTTGATTTTCCACAGAGCAATCCTATGTTGAATATAGACTATTTATTAATTGTACAAGCAATTTAAAGGTCGGTGGTGTCTGTTAGAGATTTTACATATCTGCTGATTAAGTCAAAAATAACTGAAACCTGAAGGAAAATTCTTCTTACTCTTCACAAGTAAACAGGGAATGTTCTGTTTCCTCATCCGGATGCTGGTTACATAGGTTTGTTTATTTGGTGAAAATTAATCAAGCTGCACATTTACGATATGGACACTTTTTCTGTATAGAGCTTTTCAAAAGTGCTTGAAAAAATCAAAAACTAGTGCGTAACAGTTCAACACCCAAGAAGTCTGCTGTGATTTAATAAAGTCTCACAAAGTTTAATCCAGCCACAGACCCTTTAAGGCCACAAACACAAAAGGGACTCATTCCTTCCAATTACTCAGGAAGGAAATAACTCACACTAATTAACTAATTAACTAACTAACCAGTGTAGCCTACTCAGCCGTTCCCTGGGAATTCCTTTGTGACTTTGATATAACCACTTAGGTCTATTTTGCTTGACTAACAATTAGGATTCTATTTATCACTTCCATCCTGACTGATATGTTAAAAGATTTGATCATTAGGCCAAAAAACATGTGAAAAAATTTGAGGAAACTATGCATGCGGGTGCACTCACACACAGGCACATACAATTTCCTGCATAAACCCTGAAGATATGACCAATAATCTTATTATTTCTCTGCATACATCCACCTGGCATGCCTAAGAATGGGACTGCTCCTTTCCTTTCCCAGAGGGTATAATTTGCTGTCTCCCTAATTGAAAACCACATCCCATAGTCCTAACGCTGTGAAAACACCCATTAGCAAGAATGAAAATTTAGCTCCATGTGGACTATAAGAGTTAGCTCATATTGACAGAAGGAATTGAAAATGCATTTTCTTCTCTTTTAGGGGTGATGACACCATTGGAAGAGAGGAAACAACATCTTCTTCCCTGGAGCCTGCCCCTAAAACGTCCTCTCTAACAACCTCAGAATGTTCGCATGCTCAGGAGATGAGAAAAGGCCGTCTTCACAGCTCAGGGTCAAACAAATTACCCACTGCCTGGGACCTAAGTTATTTTACATTGCACACAAATATAAGTTTAAAAAAACCCTTAAAAATGTATTTAGTATTCAGACTGCACAAATCCATGCAAGGAAAGTAACCTAATTTTATAGTATCCGCTCTTTCTTTTTAACAGAGCCCCCTATCAACTACTTTTTAAAATACAGACCTCTTCTTTATCTTCCAGTCAAAATATCAATGTTAATTTATTACAAGCCTTCAGGTAAACATTTTAAACACAGTAATTGCATTCAATGATGCTATTCTTCAGAACTCACTATCAGAGTATAGCAAATTAATGCAGAAATATATAACCTTAGCATTAGTTGCTGAAAATCAATGGTGCTGATGATTTATATGTGAATGGAAAGTATTTCAAACATGAAAAGGAATTGCTGTTTCTCTCTAAATGGCACACACAAGGCCTTATCATCTACTTTGTTTAAACAGGAGTGATGTTGGACATGGTGTTTGTTTGCGGTCCGCTCACCAGATGGCCTCGCTCCTCAGGTTCCCCGTTAACTAGCTGGTTCGGGAAATCAGAGCCTGCACTCATCTCATTTATTTCTGAGTCATTAAGCATGCGTTCCAGAAAATCCCTTGATTAAAAAAAAAAAAAACAACACGGTTCTGATTTGTGGTTATCCTTAGTTCTTCATAAGGCAGATAATTTGTGTTTTAAGTGTTATTTACAATTTGGATCTATTATTCAAAGGAAAAGAGTTAACTTTTTGTTTTTTTTCAGTTTCAGCTTTCCTGCTTAAATGGAAAACTCATTTAAATGATGAGATCCATCAAGGTGCATCAAAGCACAGCTTTGCCCATTTGTTACCTCCCCAAATGGGGCCAAAACCCTCTCGCTAATACAGATGGACATAGAGACGATATATTTTTAAGTGACTATGCTAACAGAGACTTATATCTCCGTGTCCCCAAGCCAGTCATACCATTTGGATTAGATCTGAGCAGTCTCTTTAGCCACAATCTAGAGATGTTGTCCCTGTTCTGTGTCACGATAGGCAGAAGGAAAGTTAGAAATAGGAAAAAAGTGTATTACTAAGTACAATTGGCCAGGACTTCAAATTTCAGGTACAAGGATAGAGAAAGGAAAAAAGGAAAGAAGAGAAGAAAAGACAAGAAAGGGAAAGAAAAGGAAAGAAGAAAAGGGAAAGAAATATATATCACCCTATGTTGCGATCTAGTTTAAAAAGAAAGAAAAGATTAAATTAGAAATATTTTTAAAATACATACTGAAAGGAACAATAGAGTTATTGATTTAGAATGGATGACTGATGCTGGGCATTAAAAAAAATCTATTTCCTGTCAATTATACCAATTACACCAATAATTTTTACCTTGTTTATAAGATGCCAAAACCATATTCTCATCTTCAACTTCAAAAACTGTGTCCACATCTATTTGCCTTTGGATTAAAATGGTCTTCAATGTTCCAAAGTCATTTGTCTTTAGAGCCTCAAGGAAGTTTCTCTTGACCAGCTTGGCAGCTGCAGATTTAGTGACAGGGGAAGCGGTGCTGTCCATCCTTCCTCTTCCTCCGAGAGCTTTGCTGTGATTGCTCAGGAGAGCGGCACCAAGCAAACAGGCACATGCTGGAGAGCCCACAAAGTGTAGGCTAATTTTATCCCAAAGTTATGCTGATCCGTTCTATTTATATAGGGATCATTTCAAACTTCAAAATATCCTTCTCGGCTGTCACTGCATTTTCAAGTCTTTAAAACTGGTTCTATACTAAGTGATTCATTGAATCATATGAAGGAAAACCCTCGCAATAGGTTCCAGAGAATGAAATGTCACTACGATACGATCAAAGTAATCATGTAAGATTTAAAAGCTCCTAACACTTCTTTTTCCCTCAGTAAAAACATCTGGTGCCCAACTGGAGATCTTGCTCTGTTTAACCAATATCCCCAAATAAAAATTTGTTACAGCCGCTGATCCATGTGTTCCTGAAAACCTATAGTAGTTCTGTAATATAAGTCTGCACAATCAAGCATGGTCACACACATTTGAAAACAAACAGAAGGTTTTCGAGTGACCTAGACTTGAACAATTTCAATGTCATGAAAGAAAGAGGGGTGGGGTGATGGTGGCAGGGGACCGTGTTAGGTAAAGGGAGACAAAAGAGACAAAACAGCTAACTTCAGTGAGTGAACGAGCTTTATTTAATCACGATTTTTAAAATCCAGTTAGAAAAGAATTTTCCCATATTGGGATAATTGTGGAAATATAAATATGGACTAGATACTACTTGATACTATGACATTATTGTCCATTTTTAAAGGTGTGGTAATGTATATGGTTATGTAAAAGAAGATTCTTGTTCTTAACCAATACCTTAGGGTAGGTTGTCATGATGTCTAAAACTTTTTTACAAATAATTCCGAAATATAAAAATAAATTTATATGTATACACATATATACATATATAAGTGTATGTGTGTATTTGTGTGTGTGTGTAAATGGAAAGAGAAAGAGAAAGCAAATTTGGCAAAAAGTTAAAAGTTGGCAAATCTAATAAAGAGGTGTCTGTTATATTATTCTTTTAGCTTTCCTCTACATTTGAAATTTTTTCAAACAAAAAGTTAGGAAAATATTCAATTTAAAAAATTTATAAATCATTGAAATTAGAAAAATAATAATAAGTATTCATTTGAATGCAAAAATATCTCATTTTATATACTGTTGGTGAGAGTCAGAATGGGTGCAAACTTTCTGTAGAGCAATTAGCAACATGAAATTTTTAAAGAATTTAAAATGATAATAGTATTTAATTCTTAGAATTTACCTGAGGACATAAAACATGGATGCAAATCATAACATAATTTTTAACTTATTTCATTGATGTGCAGCATAAACACAAGAAAGCAGAAAGTGACAAGTCAAATCTATGGCGCATTGAATTTTTACAAAGTGAACTCACCTGTGTAACCAACCCCAACAGACTACACCCCCTTGTCTTTGGGGGGTACATCCCAAGACCCCCAGCAGATGCCTGAAACTGAGGGTAGTACTGAACCCTACATAGCCTGTGTTTTTTCCTATACATACATACCTCTGATAAACTTTAATTTATAAATTGGGTGCAGTAAGGTATTAACAACAATAACTAATAACAAATAGAACAACTGTAACAATATACTGTAATAAAAGTTCCATGAATGTGGTCTCTCTTTCTCCCTCAAAATGTCTGAAAACTGAGAGGCCTACTCAGTGATTGACGGGCAGGGATCACGTACAGTGTGAATACTCAGGACAAAGGGACAGGGCACATACTGGGCAGGGTGGGACAGGATGTTGGGAGATTTCAGTGTGCTACTCAGAATGGTGAGCAACTTAAAACTTATGAATGACTTGCTTCCGGAATTTTATATTTAATATCTTTAGGTCACTACTGACAGTGTGTAAATAAAACCACGGAAAGCGGAACTTTGGATGAGAGTGGACTACTATAGTTCAAGTGTACTTAAAACTCTCTTTATGTCCCCTTCCAATCAAAACATACTCTTGACCCCCAGCAACAGCCATCACCTTGACATCTAATAATGTAGATTAGCTTTGCTTGTTTGTCAATATTTAAAATATTTTGTGAACATTCTTAATTTTAAAATCTTCCAGAAGATAAAATTTGAAGTTTAACAGAATATAAAGTACTTGTCCTGAAGAAAACTGGATAAATGAATAAATATGTATGTGTGGATGATGATATTGTTAATAATAGAAAAAAATTAGAGGCAATCTAACTGACCAACAGTAGAAAATTTGATAAATAAATTATGGAACATACACGAAATAAAATACCCTCAGTCAGTCATTATGACTAG
>VMDR010007285.1:0-41319 GCA_007922815.1 Macrotus californicus | reverse complement strand
GTCAAAGGTTTTAAGTTTCATTTGTATTGCCAAACTGCCCTCAGAAATATTGTTCCACTAACATGTCTATCAGTACTGTTCATCACAAGAAACACTGCTTCTACCTTTCTTTCAACTTTTGCCAATTGAATAACCAAAATATTTCATACTACTTTCAATATGTTTATTGATTTTAGAGAGAGAGGAAGGGGGGAGAGAGAGAGAAAATGAGAGAGAGAGAAATATTGATTGGTTGCTACTCACACACACTCTGACCTGGGACCGAACCCGCAACCAAGACATGTGCCCTGATCAGGAATCGAATCCATGACCTTTTGGTTTGTAGGATGATGCTCCAACCAACTGAGCCACACCGGCCAGGTCTAATACTGCTTTTTAAATGAACATTTTGATTTAATTTTAGCATTTTAATGTTTATTGGCCATTTGATTTATGAGTTGGATAAGTATGTACTAAGGCATATGCTTTCTTAAAAACTATTTTTTTCTACAAATATTTTTCTCATTTTGTCATTTGCTATTTAACTTTGTAAAAGTTTTGAACTAAAGTTTAAAACTTTTAGTAAATAAAATGAATGAATTTTTACTTTATAATTTCTTCCCATGGCCTTATGTTTGGGAAATCCTTTATCTCCTCAAACTTATTATAAATATGAATTTAAACATTTCTAGTACTTTTATGACTTATTTTACTTAAATCCTTTAAACATCCAGAATTAAGTGCCAGATATAGAGTAAGGTAATAGGTTCTAACTCTATTACTATTTGTTAATAACCACACTATTGAGATATAATTCACAAACTACACACCCTTTTAAAGCATACAGGTTCCGTGGATGTTCACAATATATCTGCAGAGTTGTGCCCCCATCACCACTATCCAATTTCAGGACACTCCTTCATTTCAAAGAGAATCCTGCACCCATTTGCAGTCACTCCCCAGCACTGCTTCCCCTCCTGGCCCTAGGCAGCTATATTAATTACTTTTGTCTCTATGGATTTGCCTGTTCCAGACATTTCATAGAAATAGGTTCATGGATTATGTGACCTTTGTGTTGTTTCTTTCCTTTAGCATGTTTTCAAGGTTCATCCATGTTAGCACGTGTGAGCACTTCATTCCTTTTTATCGCTGAGTAATATTCTATTGCATGGCTACACCGCACTTGTTTACCATTCGCCGGCTGATGGGTATTCAAGTTGTTTCCACTGTTTGGCTATTGTGAAAAATGCTGCTCTGAACATTTGTGTACACGTCTTTGGGTACAGATGTGTTTTCAGTTCTCTTGAAGTGTAATTGCTGTATCATATGGTAACTCTATGTTTACCTTTTGGGGGAGCTGTCAATCTTTTCTGAAGAGCCTGGGCCATGGTACATTCACACCAGCAATATCTCAGGCTCCAATTTCTCCTCGTTGTCCCCAACACTCCTTATTGGCTTTCATTTTGATTGTAGCCATCTTTGTGGGTTTGAAGTGACACCTCATTGTGGTTTTGATTTTTCCCTAATGATTCATGATGTTGAGTATATTTTCATATGCTTACCAGCCCACTGGCCATTTTTATGTCTTTGGAGAAAGGTATAAAAAAAAAGATTCCCATCTTTTGCCCATTTTTATGTTGGGTTGTTTCTGAGTTGTAAAAATTCTTGATATATTTTAGCTTTTCTCCTGCATTCAGTCTTTCAAATAAATTGATTTTATCAACTTCCATTACCTCCTCTTCACCTCCTAAGTTGCTGGGTATTTTCCAGTTGAAAGTCATCGGGCCCTGGCAGGTGTGGCTCCGTTTGTTGGAACGGAAAGGTTGCAGGTTTGATTCTCGGTCACAGCACATACCTAGGTTGCAGGTTTGATCCCTGGTTGGGGTGCGTATGGGAGGCAACTAGTCAATGTTTCTCTCTCTCCTTTTCTCTATCTCTAAAGCAGTGAAAAAAATGCTCAGGTGAGGATAAAAGAAAATAATTTGAAATGTTGATTCTTGGTCTTTGAGAGCTTTGTCCATTTTCTAAAGCTGTGTGTTACAATGCAAGCCTAGGCATGATCAAGGTGCATTTTGGCACCTGTTTCTTTGTGTGATCAGCAGCCAGTGTGCAGGAATCAATGTGACATTTAAAATTCGCACACTCCACCACAACTGGTGAGCCAGTCCCACCGGGACAAAGGGAAAGACCAGCTGTGGTTATCACTCCCAGGGGACACCAACATGGAGGGAGAAGACAAACACACTTCAGTAGTTCATGACACAGTCCACAGAAACAAACACAATCTTAGTGGGGGTCTAGGCCGTCCACAGCTGTAGGTACACGTTACAGGGAGCATCAGTGACAGGGAGGAGTGGGGGAAGGTGGCATTGCTTCATGACAGTGAGACATTTCTCCCAAGGATGTTGCAATGTTACCGTGTTCATCACAGGATGGGGGCGGAGTTAGCATGGGGCTGTTAATTGAGTCACCTCTGATTTTCCCTATCCAGTGGCTAGAAGTACATCACTTTTGGAGGATGCTTAATTCAGTAATATATAGAGTAAGTGCCATTTATTATGATGCATTCTCTTTCTCCCTCCATTGCCAGAGTACAGCAGAAAGTAGTTTTTCTACCAGAATATGCAATTGGTCCTCCACTTCATTGAACCAATTTAGGATGCTCAATTTCCTTTGTGAAATTGATTTTTCTCTCCTTATTCACATTAAGGGCCCTCCACGTTTTCAATCTGTCATGGCATCATGGTGGAGAGTAGGCACAACTGGAAGTCAAGAGAGCTGGTTTCTGACCACTCCCCCATTTGCCACGCTCGTATCAGCTTCATTTTTGGAAAGAACTTTAAAGGAATTATCTAAACTCAGTTTCAAAGTTCACGTTTAAAATATCCTCCAATTTCTCAGTATTAACAGATTAAAAATGGTACCTCCTGCCCCCCCTTTAAAAAGGCCATTGAATATCCAGTCTGTCTGGAACGTCAGTATGTGTAAAGCACATCATACTGTGGGTTTTCATATCGGGCTCCATTTCTACATCAATCTTTGGTTTTTTCATTGATTCTTTACATCCTTTTAATTTCACTCATAACAAAAATGGACAAAAGTAAATAATAAATACACACACATATTTCTATCTATTTTAGGAGGGATGATCAATTTGTAACCTCATGCATTTGAGGTTACAAAATACAGAATTGATTTGTGTCAATTCAAAGTGTTGCTCTAAATTATTAGTTATCAAATTCTCAGGGAATACATGGAGTGCACCCAGCATCTCTTTGGTGTTTACTGACACAATTTCACCACCATTTTTGGCGAGTGGTGGTGATATAGGGCTAAAGGAAGTGCACGTGATTGAAGACTACGGGACTGGGAAGAAGGAAGAGTGTAGTAACTCATGCCCCCACCTGTCCCAGTCCCTACTCTTTCAGGGTGCATTTTCCCTGAAGATGGGTTTTCACCAGGGCCTGGCATCTTAATGGCCTTACAGTAAGACCCTTGACATCATGAGGCTGAGGTTCCAGAGGAAAAGTGATGATGAAGAACACATAAATAAGCAAGACAATTTCAGAGGATGGCAAGGGACACTGTGACTTGGTCGAGACTGGTGGTTACTTACGAGCTGATAATCACGAATCCCTCTGTGATGAGGGACTTCAGTTGAGACTTGAATTATGCAGAATGAATAGTGCTTCAAATCTTGATTGCCTTTAGCTTGGGACAAAGCTACCAAGTTTAAGTTGCCTTCTCTAGTTCACGACACGTTCCTTATACGATGGTGTTTCCCGGGTCACATGTTGTGCATGATCGCCAGAACGAGCTCCATGATCCCTGTACCCAGCCCCAATCAGGCACGGTGCCAGGCCTGCCCCAAGTGTTCAGCAAACGCTTGCTGAGTGAACAAATGGAAGAGCATCTGAACCTGAACTCGTGTGTCATCCTTCTCCACATCACTCCTCCCAGGTTTTCAGTCTCGGTGAGCCAAGTAACACCCTTGTGGTTCCCTCAGCAGAGGCCTGTGTGCCAGCTCCAACACTTCCTCCCCCCCTTCCCTAAAGCTACACTCCCCTCCTGCACCGGAAGATGGCCTGTCACCAAGTCCTATTTGTTCTCTCTTTCTCTTGCTTGGGCATTTGGAGTTTTGTCCTCTCGATCTCTCTCTAGCTATTCCAACAGCTTCTTAATGGGGCTCCTGGCTTAGGCTTGCCCCTCTCCAGCTAACAGTCCACACTTCAGCCATATGGAGCAATATAGCCTATGTGATCAAACATCTTAGGATGTTTCCACGGTCCCCCATGACGTCCAGCTTCTTGGGATGGTCCACAAGGCCTGGTATGGTTGGGACCAGGCCAACCTCCCCAGCCGTGGCTGGCTCTTACTGCTTTCTCTTGCATCCAAACCCTAGTAAGGATTGGAACCTCACTCATAGGGCTGGGCCTGTAGGAGGGGAGATGAATGAGGCAGGTGTATGAGCTTTCACTCTATGAGAACACCCTTCCAGTGGAGCCCCCTGTGGTGGAACTGGGTCCCCTCACTCTGCACTAGAAAGCCCTTTAGGACATGTGGGCACAAAGGCATCCCAGGGGCCTTGGGCCAAATAACATGAAGAGGGCCCCTTACAAAAAATTTCATGGCACCAAGGGCCACATGAAACCTGGGGGGGGGCATTGTGGCAGGAGGGGCAGGTTGGTGCCTGGCTCCCAGCTTCCAACAGGTGCAGGTACGTGAAAGGCTGGCTGAGGTTTAGATTTCCTTTTTTTTTTTTGCAAGTCGCCCTGTCACCTTCTCTCCCAGCTGTGCTCTTAGGGAGCTGTTAACTCCCCACCACCCCACACCCACCACTCCTCGCAGCTGTGAAACAGCTCAGGGCCCTCTGAAATGGGAGCCACAGAACTAGACCCTGAGCAGAAGCCCCAACAGAGCTGACCACCTGGGGGTGCTGTAGGCTGGGGGAGCTGGGAAAGCCTGTCGGATGTAGGAGGGGCAGGTACCCAGTGAGGAGTAGCGTCCTCCTGTGTTGAGAGGAGAATAAAGCAATTCTGCTTTAACAGGCATTCTGCATTAAAGAAGATTGATTTGTCTTTCTGATGTGTTGTTTCCATAGAAGCAGGGCTTAACCTTTAAGTGAAGATTATAAAGCTACCTAATTCATGTAAAATTAGGCTTCAAGCACATCAGTGCTTAATGCTTGAGTGTTTCTGGGGGACTTGCTACGGCCATTGATCTGACTGCCAGGCAGAGCCTGTGACTTTCTACGTTTGAAGATGCTCTTACTGGTAGCAATCTAGTTTATTTATTTTAACAAATTTATCTCCCTCATAAAGAGATAAAACTTCTTGGGTAAGATCACCAGAGTATTAACAAATACCTTTTAATTAACGACTAGCATGGACTCCTCTTCATAAACACAGGAGGACCGGCACACAGGCATGAAACAGGCACTTTCAGTTAAAGTAATTTATTGTGTTCTTCCAGAGTGGACAGAGAGAGCATCTTGGGGATTGATATCACAATACAATGTCACACAACATGTTCACAACTAGCCTTGTGTTGAATTTTTTTAAAAGAACATAGTAATTTTAAAAAATCTAAATATTTACATATTAATAAAACATATATACAGAAGATTGAGACATTATTCATAGATATGGAATAATTTGTCTTTGCTAAGAAAGCCTATAGAAAGGATTTCTGAATAAAGTCTGAACAGTAGTCACAGTAATTAAGCACAAATACAGTTTTAATTTACAAAGTATCACTTCACTCTCGCACCTTTATGGTGTGTATTTCCAACTTGGGGATCCATTGCACATCCCTGTGAGTCGGACCCCTCCTCAGACAGCGAGAGCTCCCAGCTGTCGCCCAGGCTTGGAAGGACGTGCTTCCAATATTCATGCTTCATATTTAACAGATGTCACAGTGGGAAGGTGAAAGTTTCTACCTTTATTAGCAACATATTCGTCCTATTGTCACAGAGTTGAAAAGTCACCAATTAATCTTTTCAATCCCCTTGAGACATGTTTTCTTCTGAGAGGCAGCAGACAAGTTCTAGAAGGTATGTTGCAGGAAAACAAAAACCCTGGTTCACAGTATCTCACCAGACACCCGAGGAGCAGAGGGACTGGTTTCAGGGGAGGGGTCATGAGCTGGCCTCAAATGTAAAAGGCCAACTCAGGGACAGAAACAACCACTCTGAACCTCCCTGGGAGCTTCAAAAAGAAGACAAATAAAAGATACACACATGAGATGTAGCTGTCTAGCAGTTGGGTGGATTCCACAGGCCAAACCTAGCACCAGCTTCCTGTCACTGCTGGTTGAAGAGCTGGTCTTCAGTGGAAAACTGGTTCATCCCAGATCTCCCTTCCTCCCTCCAGCTTAGCTGTTCAGTGTTCTGCAGCACAAGTACCTTGGACAGGGGAGTAAGGCATTTAGGTGCTGGGCCTGGCCAGGCCACTGATGGTTACTTCTCAGCTGCCTCACTTGCAAAACGAGGGGGTGGGACTAAGGGATGCAATTCTGAGCCCTAACACTCTGTGACTTGATAAGTGCTAGGGAAATGTGTTCAACAGAAGCACAACAATTTTCCCCCCTGGGGTTTGGTGTTTCTCGTTCACCTTTCTTTCAGGCCCCAAAAATTTGGCCTTTGGGTCAAGTGTCAAAGATTCAAGGTGATTTGCTTTATGCAATAAATGATGTGTAAATGCAATGTTTCTAAGTAAAATAGGATTTTAAAGTCACCGTCTTATTAGAGAAAGGAATCCAGACATAAATATTTCTATAAAACAAATATCCACATGGCATAATATCTCTTTAAATGAATCCAGAATTTCATTTGTTGGTTTTATATAAGGTGGAATGTATGTGTACTAGGAACCAAATAAAATACGTCACATTAACTAAATGTATTTGTGTCTGGTTGTCACACAATGCTAAAATGCTGAGCCCCTCACTCAGTTAACCATCTGTCAGAATAGCTGTCAGGCAGCATGTAGACAACCGCTTCCTATGAGGGCCTCACCTTTCAATGAGTTATTTTGTCCTGTGTCGAAACAACTTACACGGCAGGTTTTTCTTTCCTAAGAATTCATACGTCATTTGCACTTACTCAGTTACAAATGGTTATTTTAGGGGAACTCATGTCACAAATGATTTCATCTAATAGAGCAGGGCTATCCTAGCTCCCAAAATATCTTTCAAAAAATTTATTGATTGACTTTAGAGAGAGAAAAAACCGTCAATTTGTTGTTCCACTTATTTATACATTCATTGGTTGATTCTTATATGTGCCCAGACCAGGGATCAAACCTTGATGCAACCTTGGCAGACCAGGATGACACTCCAATCAATTGAACTACCCAGCCAGGGCTTCTTTTTCATCTTTTAAGCTGATGAAGATCTAATTAATTTTGGCCTTGACAACTGCTTCCTCAGTCCTGGAAAGTGTTATTCTCCTTTACATAGCAACTAAGCAATTTATGTTCAAATAAATATGCTTTAAAACGCCATATATTCACACTGAAGTTATGAAAAGAAAACAAGGAACAGAACTGCTTCTTTTTAATGGACAATGAACTGACTGGATCAGACACTGGACTTCAAGGGTGATGAGTCAACTCTAAGAGCGATTTTTAAAAATCTTAGACCAAATTGGAGGCTGGCTTATTACAGATGACCAAGGACAGTACATGAAAGCCATTCACACAGGACAGTTAAACTTCACAGGACACTCACACCTTGCAGTAAACTGAAATGCTGATGTGGATATTTGAGGAAATTCAAAGGGAAGGTGCACACGCTACTGAACACTGTCACTAAATGAAAGGCTAGGCAGTGAGATCTGGCTCTGTGTCTTCTGTGTTTTCTCTCTGGGTGTCAAATACATGACCTAAGACAGAGACGAGAACATGAAGGGGGCCATTCCCTCCAGGAGAGCTGCACACTTTCCTATGGCGCGGCTAGAGGTAGTCTGGGTATGTGAAGAGCGTTGTTGGTGAGGTGTCTGTGTCATGTTTCAATCGTGCACTTTTAGCCAAGGCTTTAGTTGCGCTAAGTGAGCAGTTTTAGCTGTTAGAAATGTGTAATGATTGCTTGTGCGAGAGAGCCCTCAAATGTGTGTTAGTGTCAGAGTGTGTTCATATGTTGTCCAGGAACAGAAAATGGCTAAATATGATTTACCTATAAGACAGAGTACCATGCGACTATTAAAATAATGTGTATGAAAATTTGTAATAAAATGGAAAATGCTTGTTAGGTTAAAAAAAAACTCAGGAAAACAAAGTTTTATGTAATTGATCTCTATTGGGTAAATCAAATAAATATGGAGAAAAATCTGGGGAAAAAACCCAATAATGATTGTCTCTGGGTGGTAAAATTAATTTACGTTTTCTTCCTTACACTTTCTTAATTTCTAAAGCATATGTGAAAGAATGCCAATTTATGACAAAGATGGCTAAGCCCAGGTGAGCGCTGCACTCACTGCTCAAAGCACGGCTATGACTTTACTTCCCCCCATCACAAGCTGTTCCCAGGCCCTGGGTGTTGCTGTCATTAGCAGGCCGCCCTGCCCCCACCTGGCTGCAGGCTGTCTGGGCCTCTGCCTGTCTCAGCGGCCCAGGCTCTCTGAGGGCGGGCATTTGCTCTCCAGAATGTACCATAGTGCTGCTCCTGGGAGCCGCTCAAAAATGCACACAGACAGGGTTGAGTACAAAGAAATGAAGAAAATGTTTTTCCACGATAAAATCTGTACTCATTTTTGTTAAGACTCCACACAGAAGTTTGCTTAAATGTAATGGATTGAGACAAAAGTCATCTGATTGCCAGACTATAACCCTGACTGCCTGACTCTGGTTCATAGAAACACTAAGGATTTACTACCTCTCCCCCACCCTCCTCAGTACACTTGAATTTGGAAGGGAAAAAAGACCTCAAGTTAATCAAGGCATTCTTAAATCTTTAGAAAGGACCAACTGCTGCCAGCTCAGATAAGTGTGACAAAGAAGGTCTGGCCAGTGAGTCTCAAGTCCCAGGATGAAGCTCCTTGTACAAGAAAGGGGGAGTTCACCTCTTGGACAGTCTTCCTGGGGTGTGTGCAAGGAGGCAGGGATCAGTGGTAGCCTTGAGTCCAGAGGAGCCACCAGCTTGGGGTTTTACTTCAGTGACAATCAAGAGACAGGCTACTCCAATCAAGATTTAATTTCATTACTGCAAATTTGGGGCACCAACCTGGAAATTCTTGTCCCCTTGCCTAAATGATAAACTGTATTATCACGCTGCTTAGTCATTTGTGTCAGATGTCTATCGAGAGTCTAGTGAAAAGACCCGCAGGGCCATTCTACTCCCGTCTGCTTTACGACCTCACAGCCGCGGGCAACATTCGAGAGAGAATTCCAAGAGTATGAAAGTGCAGGGGACTTCAGGGGGACTTACGATGGGCATTCTAGTTGTGGAGACTGTGAGGCAGTGAGATGGAACCCTAAAGGGATTAGTACATCCATCAACTCTTGGGATCTTTAAGAAACATGCAGAGAAAAGCTGGCTTTGGCTTGGGTGTGAGAAAGCTACTGGTGTAAGGACGGAAGGCAAGAGGCCAGGCCACCGACCAGCTGTGAGACCTTGAGAAAGTCATTTAGTGTTTCTGGGCCTCAGGCTTTTTTACCTGTAAAACAAAAGGACCGGATAAAAAGAGGGCATGGGACTAGATGATCTCTAACGTTCCTTCAGACGCAGACCCCTTGAAATTCTTTTCAGGTCCATGTGGTGGTTCTACCACCCGCGTTCAATTTTCTCATCTGAAACATCTCTTTGCCTCCATCCTCAGATAGGAAAATGCAAAGGGCAATGGTTTTCCAGTAATAACTTTTGAAAGCTCATTGTGTCAGATGACGGTGAGGACAGGCAGTGCAAATGCCCTGGGGCAACAGGCTGGAGGGGAGTAACCCTGGAGAGCACAACCAGAGCAGTATGATATTCGTTCGTCCCAGGGGCCTCCTGAAGTGCCCAAGTCCATTATTAGCTGTATTGCATGTGTCACCTGGGAATGGGCCTGGGGTGATAAGCACACCGCTAATATGAGTTGTCCTGATATTCGGAGGGCAGAATGGGAAGGAACAGTAGGGATCATGCATTTCAATTATGTGGGCACATAGCCAAACAACAAGAGAAATCCCTTTTATATAATGACTATGTACGTTACATTCGATATAAGCAGATCCTTCCTTCACTGGTCCCCCGATCTGCTCAGCCACTCGATGACAGAAAGCACTGTATCATTTACACGGCTGAGCCTTCTCATCGCTCCGAAGTTCACTGACATGCATCTGCCCTACACCACAGCCCTGTGCTTTGGCTGCCACTCAGGGTGAGGGCCGTCAGTGCACACCTGACCCGGTGGCGTGCCTACTCAGACTAGCTGCTCCATTCATATGTGCTGGTTTCCACTGAAAACTTAGCAGCCCAACTCCAGAAGACAAAACACTGAGTTGAGCTTTTTCGCCTAGAGGCTTTTTTGGGCATCTGGGTTTTGTGGGCAGAAATCTTCAGGTATTCTTTTGAGGGTGGTCAATCAAGAATCTTGAGGCCACGTGAGGGAATAAACTGTTTGCCACATGGCTCCGTGGTCAGAAACCTGTCCCTCTGGCTCTCAGGCATGAACTGATGCAGAGGCATGAGGCAAGGGTCAGAAGTATATCGCTTGAGAGTTGAATAATGTGAAGTCAGACTGACTCTATGGCTTAACACGGTAGCAGATGCTTCAGTGACATGCGGCATTCAGGGGATCTGGTTATAACATGAGTAATGTGCCACCCATGCCAGATGGCTTGGCTTATTCAGTCACTCAACTAAAACACCATAGTCACTGGGTGCCCACTATATGAAGGGGGATGACTATTGCCTCTCAAAGCCCTTTGGGGCAGGTAGGAAAGGACAGAATGAACATAAATTTCTTCATAAAATTGGTGGTCCCTGTTTTAAAAAGAAATGTCATATCACATTAAAATATTTTTTTTTAATGTATAAAGGTTTGGGGAGGCAAAATCTTGTGACACTAAATCCTTAGGACTTGGTATTCTGAGGTTTTTAAGAATATGAAACAGTGTGAGAAAAAATGTAGCTTTTTACATTCAAGGTGAAAAATATGTCTGAACAAAGGGCACTGAGAACCTCTGATGACCTGGGTCTGTTAGAGAAGCGTTTATTTGCTCAAGCATCTGCATCTCTCATGCTCACATTTTCAGTGCAAATATTTTCCCGTGCTGTGTTTTCCAGCCAGTGATGAAAATGGAAATGTGTTTTACCTGTTGGTGGTAGAGAGATGCCATCCAGTCTTTCATCACCGTCAGCTGCCTCTGCTGGTCACAAACATAAAACACAAATCTCATTAGTTTCAGGAGCACATCCGTTTTACCGAACACAGTCACACAATTAAAAACCCTCAGTATATATAAGAATTTTCACCTTTCTTTTTCCTTTTCAGCTCCAGTTGGTTCATATTACAGACTTTAGTACCAATATTTACATAAAATATTTTAAAGATGATGTAAAATCAATTTTCCTGTAGTAAATTTTTTTTATATCTTATGAAACTTGTTCTATCCATCACTGATGACTGCACTGCATTCACTTATTTACATAGGCTTAAATATCCACCTAGAACGTGGGGTGAGTTGTTCAAATATAATCATGAAGACACACAGGTCAGTGCATTCCTGTGCCAGAATTTTGCTTGTCATCTCCAGAACCACTCCTGAGGGACAGGCTTAGGGCACCTTGAGAATAAATCTTTGCAGATGACTGGAAATTCAGACCCTAGAGCTGCCAGTGTAAGGTGACATCAATTCAGTCATAAAGAAAATCAGAGGGTGGAATAAGCATTTCTTTAAAAGATCTGCCACTTCTATGTTTTAAAATGCAAACCTTTGCTCATCTCTGATATGTTTCAATCTCCTTCAGAGTTTTCCAGAAAACATTCCACTAAATGCAAAAAAGAAGGTGCCGGTATGGCTCCCGAGAACTGATGAGCTACAGGACAGGTCAACACATTTCATTATGGTCATTTGGGTGATTTCAGCAGTGCTTCCATCTCCCAGACCTCGTGGCCCCATAGGGAGTTTCCTGCCCAAAGCCCCCACTTCGGTCCTGGACGTGTGCACGTGAGGTCAGTCAAATGAGGGCTGCCGTTTGTATCACGTGGTAACGCTAAGTTGGTGGGAAGCAAACTAACACTGTGTTCTTGTTTGTATTGTGATTGCTTTAAACATAGTCAGGTTCACAGGTTTCCACTCTAGTCCACCCCTCCCGTCTCGTCCTCAGATTGCTACACTCTGATGTCAATGAGAGACTCTTTCTCTGCGGACCTGCGCAAAACACCGCAAAGAGAAAACACTGAGAAGAGACGGAACAGTCAGATCAATCTGGGCTAGAAAAGAATAGAAACCACTCAAAATTATGTTGTAGACGAATACTTAGCAACAACAACATTCAAGTCAAGCAGTAAGACAAATAGTAAGAACATAATTTTGTGTATAGATTTATAGACAAAATACAGGACAAACTAAAATGTTAACAGTGTTTCTCTGGATGAAAGACTTACAGGTATTTAAATTTCGGGGGGGAGGTGTTTAAAATTATTCTATATATTTAAAACAATAACAAACATGTTAGTTTTATATTTAAAAGACATTATTTTCTTCCACTTGGTTTGAGTGGATTTGAATAGGTAGCTGAACTTGTCTAGGATTTAAAAAATTCTCCAGCAATAATAGCAATAGCAATGCCACCAGCATTTATTAGATGCTTTCAATTTACTGAGCACTTCGCCTGCACTGTATCCTCTCACCCTCAGAAAACCCCACGAGGTGGGTCAGTTATTACGTCCACTCTAACCACCGAGGACATGGAGACAGGGAAGTGAAGACATTTACCTAGGCTGATACAGCCAGTAAGTGACCCTGCCAAGGGCTGGACGCAGGCTTCTGCCTGGGCTCTTAGCCTCTTTGGTATTCTTCGTGCAAACATGTGTCACGCGTGTCGTGCACAACTGTATTCATCGTGCAAACATGTGTCACGTGTGTCATGCAAAACTGCTTTTCATTTAGTTAGAGCGAAAATCGGCTCTGGGTCTAAGCTGACCTTCCCTCTGTAATTAAGTTCTCCTCACTTTCAAAAAGCAGGCCTATGCAGTTAGGTGCTTTTCAGTAAGAATAGAACATAGGTAAACACACAGGCGTGTGAGTTGGTCCATGCTGGCTGCGTGAATGGGCGCAGTGTCATGGAGGCAGAACACGCCCGTGTTACTTAAATTTAGTGATAACATCTGCCTGTAATAACGGGCACACCATCTTTCTTCCCTGGTGACAGACAGCTTGTAAAATTCAGAAAAGATTGGGCAAGTCCAATAAAAATTTAATAGTAGTGGCGGCTTCACTCTTAGGTCTAGCACACACACACAATTGTGATTTCAGCTCTGAGGAAATAATCTAATGAAAATGATAAAAATCCACACCAGGAAAGGCATCACTCCAGTTCTAGAAAAAAGTTATTACATGTAATGAGAGCCCCAAATGAATGTCTATTTGGACGTACCACCTTCCAGACCCGCGTGGGGCACCTCCTTTTCCTAGAGGCGGTGCGAGCTCCCTTAAGCAGTGAGTGCTTAGCTTGCCCAGGTGGAGCCTGTATCTAATTCCAGGGACGGAGCCAAATATGATAAAGAAGGTTAAAGTTGTGGAATATCTATGAGACACTTTTTGGATTATCATGTAGAACTGATGTAAGACAAAAAGCAGGAGAGCAAGCGATACTATTGAGAGGCCTCAGTTCTACCAGCGTGACAACGGAAATGCGAGTGGCTCCAGTTCCAGTTTGCTGGGACCCCCCTTTTACGTTGCCTGGGGAGAAGGCAGTATAGTGGGACATGACAGAATTGGGAGACAAAGGCAGGCCACTGCTGATGCACTGTCATTCTGGTCTGGTCTGTATGTCAGGGCTGGATCTGTGGGTGCCATCCACTTCTCAGACACCAACAGAATGTGCTAGAAGGGCAGAGAAGTGTCATGGTGGCAGTCCCAAATACCTAGGCAGATCCTCTGAACCCAGTGGGCAAAGTGAAAATACCCAAAGTCAAATATGATGATAACTACAGGACAGGGCCCACCATGTTCTCAGCACGTGGGGAGGCTCCCGCGGGAAGGGAAGTGTGTGAGCAGTCTACAGTTTGGGTCCCATTCTGTAGAAACAGGCACGGTCGTGCAGAAATGAGCATGTGCCATGGGATTTACTAACACACACACTGGGCTGGTTCAGGGATGTGCTCACAAGCCAGTCTGTCTGTGGGAAAGAGAAACAGGAATGTGGAAAAAAGTCCCTACTGTGTACGTGTGTGTTTGTTGGGGGAAAGCAGGGAAGGGGATGGGACCAAGACTCATTATAATTGGTCTTAGCATCTGAAATAGAAAAAAAAGCGTGTGTTTATGTATAAAGTATTAATATATAGTATGGGGAAATAGAATTTAAACTGAATTTCCTACTTGTCACGTGGCTCATTGCCAGAAAGGCTGTTTCTGTATCTCTGAGAAGAGGCCTCTTCAATACACTCAGTAGGCACTCAACATCCTCGCCACCCCTTGTCTTCAATGTTTCAGGGCCTTAGGGACTCGTAATCACCTCCAGCTGGAGACACATGTTCTGTGACACTGATTTCTCCACTGAAATCAGTAATACTAGCATCCTGGATTTATAGTTCTCTCCCCTCAAGCTCCCAAGGAGCTCCAAGTATTTCTCACATTTTCCTTTTACTTCTACCAGCCCCTGTGGAACAGAAAGGGACCGGCACACTTCTGTGCATTCTGAAGGGAGGAATTTGCTAGAAGTTGGTGGCACAGTTGGGACATTGTGTGAAGAACCAAAGGGTGGCTGGTTTTTGAGCTACTTTGACCTCTGCTTTTCCTTTGGGCTGAATATTAAATTTAGGTCTCTTCAGTACAACAAACCAGATCTCTCTCAAATCTGAATATTATATTTAGCGTCCTTTTTGGGGGAGGGCTTAACAATTTTCCCCTGCAAATCAACTGGCAAATGGAAGCTCTCACATACCTAAGTGGTCAAGACTGCCAAGGCAGAATTTAGGCAACACAAGACCAACTGAATACGAGCAAGCACACCGCTCAGGCATCAGACTTGAAATTTCATTTGGGATATAAAACCGAGGAGACACAGCACCCAACATGACATCAGTGCTCAAAAAGGTGTCACTGTGTAAGACGATTGGGAAGTTGTCTTTGATAACACCTGTTACTCTGTAAAATGTTTTTTTCCCCAATTCTTTCCTGGAGCCTGAAATCTAAATAAAGGGGCTAAAGTAACACAAGGGGCTTTTGTGAGGTGACTCCAGGCTGAGGCAGGAGGCCTTTAGTACAAGAAGGGGTGAGAGACTCTGCTGGCAGGACTGAATCTTTGTAGGTGGTACCCAGTTAACCTACCCTGAGTGATGCAAGACTCCTGACCTTTGGGGGAGGAAGAGAGAAGACGGGAAACTGGGTGGGGACTAAGGAGACGGGGGTGCAGGGAAGGAAACAAGAGAGAGGGCTAGAGGAAGAAAGGGCGCTGTGATGACCCCGTAGCAGCGAGGATCCCCTAAGGAGCCACGGGAGTCCTGAGGACCTTGTTCCCGAGGGCAGAGTTCAGGGACCTTGCTGCCCTGTGGGTTTTGGGATAAGTATTTGAACCTCAAGGAAGGAACTGATGAAAGAATAGTCTCTAAGATCTCACATGACCTAGATGAGCTAAACAATAAGAACTTTTTGTTGTGGACTATTGTCTCTCCTTTTCCATGGACTGATTCGTTGGCTCGTTCGTTGGTTCCACGCTGTGCCACACACTGTTCTAGATATTTGGGACAGAAACGTGACTCCTATGCCGTCTGTGCTCCTCAGGCTCTCAAGGCCACTGGAGCACGCAGGTGGGTGACTATTCTGCTGGGAGGAGACCAACGTGCTGTGCCTGCCTAGGGGGGAAACAGAAGAAGGAACCTTGGTGCTATGACAGGAGCAGGCACTGGTTTCCAGGCAGAGGAAAACATGACTTTGAAAACCTAGCATATTTCACAACAGGGAGAGCTTGCAGAAGATGAGACTGGTCAGGGGGTGGGGCTGACTGTGAAGGACCTTGCCTGCCATACTGTGTAGTATGTAGGGTGTGTGTGTGTAGAAGGGATATTACTGTGGGGGTGACAGGAAGCTAGCAGAAGTGACCAGCTGGGGTGGGAAAGACCAGATTTCATTAGCTGAGTTACAGGGACGGAAGTCTAGGGTCTCAGGCCATGGCCATGCCTGGGGCTGCACGCCTGAGAGCCACTGACGATGGGACAGCCCACGTCACCAGTGAGGGTGTAGAATGAGAACAGCACCAAGGATGGAAACTTGGGGACGCTGGGTTTAGGAGACAGGTGGAGAGAGAAAGGTAGTGTGGGAGACTGAAGGAATTGCCAGAAAATGTGGAGGAGAAACAGAGAGAATGAAGTCATAGAACCTAAGGGAAGAGAGTTTCAGGAAGGATGAGATTCCACAGAGTAAAAATCAACATGAAGGTCAAGTCAAAGTGTTAATACAAACAGCAAGCGCAATCTGATCTTTGGGATGCGAATGCAGCAAAAGCTCCCGTAGAGGAGTGAGGTCAGAGGGCAAAGTGCAATGGATTCTAAAGTGGACTGGGATGGGGGAGGCACACAGGGATGCAAACCGGTTTGGGAGAATTTTGACCAGCAATGTTAAGAGAAGGAGAAGGTAGTGAGTTTAGGAAATGGCAAGGATAAAGGAGTTGTTTTGCTTTCGGTTGGCAAAGGGGAGGAGGGCAAGGTCATGGATGTTTTTTGAGAATCATTACGTATCAGTCTCTGTTAGTGGCAATACTTACACTGTCTAATTCTAACTCTGAAAACACCCCTGGGGTAGCTGTTAGCCTCATACAAATGAACAGTGCAAGACTCAGAGACATTGAATAATTTCTCCAGAAGTCCCAGGAATTTGTAAATGACAGCTCAGAGCTAGGAATTCAGACCTGTTTTTCCCACTATACCATACTGTGTTTGTTCGTGATGATTTGTAATGGAGAAGACGGCAATGAACACTGAGAGACCTAGGAGGATGACCAGATCATTTATTCAAGCCTAGAATCCTTTGCAAGTGAAAGGGATGTTATTAGTTATGCCAGGAGACAGGTAAAGCAGGACTGCCCAGGCACAGCAGGCTGGTGGTCCCCTGGCCTAGGACAGACAGGCCTGTGAGGTGATGACTTTCTCAGGGACCTCCACTGCTGCCAGGCACTGCTGTGCACAGTACATTCTCAGAAGAGGATACACTAGCATCATCTATAAAGACATCTGCGTGCAGCATGTGTCTGGAGCCTCCCAACAACTCTGAGGCAGGCTTTATTTTTATGTCCACTTCATGAGAGGGACATTGAGGATGAGAAAGATGGGGTGACCTGCCCAAAGTCAAGAGCTGGTAAAGAGCAGACATAACACTTGCAAACCAGATCTTCTGACCCCAGAATTAATATAATTTGTTACCTGATGTGATAATACATTTTTTACTAATTAAAAATATGAAAAGAGCATCAATTAAGTATAACAGAAAGCAAATGGTTAAAAAAGATGAAGAAAAGATTTTTAATAAAAAATCATCTAAAGATAAATATTTTATTTTATTTGGACATGACCTTGGGACCTAGAGCTTTGTACATGACTTCTGTAACTCTGTCATTGTTAGGTCAGAGGATGTCAGGGAGAGCATACAGAGACGACCCTGCAGCTGAGTGTTTTAGTTAGCGTCCTGACGGCCGCTTTTAGAAAGGGCTGTAAGGATTTCCACACTGAAAACCACTTGGGCCCTAGGTGCCCATGAGTCCCGTTGTTGAGACAAGGGCATTCCCAGCCTATGCCAGGAGCTCTCCCCGAGGCTGTCGTCTGTGCTCCTCCCCAGGCTTGGGCACAGTGACTACTGCTCACTGAGTTCACGTGAAGGGATCTGTTGGTGACAGAAGCCTCATGCTTCTGTACTGCTGTTCTCTTGGACCCCCCTGACATCCATGCCTGCAACATTTCAGCACCTAAGGTCATCTTCTCCCAGACTCTCACTGCCAGCCACAGAAGCACAAAAGGCTCCAAGCAGGCCAGGCATCCCAAGTTTGATCAGGATTTAAAAACAAAATCTAGAGGTTTCTGACCTCCTAGAGATAATTATTTTATTTTATTTTATTTTATTTTTTGAAAATCTCCACCTGAAGATATGTTTATTGGTTTTTAGAGAGAAAGGAAGGAGGAGGGAGGGTTGGAGAGACAGAGAGAGAAAAAGAGACAGAAAGAGAGACAGACTTCAATTGGTTGCTTCGGGTATGCTCCCCAACCAGGGATCAAACCCGTAACCTACGTATGAGCCCTGACCAGGAATCAAACTGACAACCTATTGGTGCACTGGATGATGCTCCAACCAACTGAGCTACCTGGCCAGGGCTTTTTAAATTGTGTATTTATTGATTTTTAGAGAGACAGGAAGGGGCAGTGAGAGAAAAAGAAAGACTGATTTGTTGTTTCACTTATTTATGCCTTCACTGGTTGATTCTTGTATGTGCCCTGACCAGGACTCACACCTGGAACCTTGATGTGAAGATGCCAATTAAGCTACTTGGCCAGGGCTGAGATGATTATTTTACATGATAACAGAAAAATGACCTCAAAGGGATTCCTCACTAAAAGCTGGCCCACTGTCATTTTGGGGAGGTTGAGACTTCAAGTGACTAAAGGATCACAATTCAACTAGTGTTCATTTTTCCTGGAAGAAATTCCAGAATCACCAAGCCCAGATTAAAAAAAACAATTGAAATCGATTTAAATAAATAAATATTTGACTTAAGATTTCTTTCTATTTCCTGTGGTGTTTCAGATAGCATGATTACTGTTACTTTTTTACCTTAAATAGTACTTTCTGTAAAGTCAGGCAGATCCAAACAAACAGAAATCAACAGGCAATGGAAGCAGATCACAAAAGAGAGACCTGCTTTCATCCACAAGACATGCAAGCCCACAGATGCAGTTAGCAATCTTTTCCCCTTTGTACTATTTGAAGTGAATGGCCTGACATATTTTCCCTATCTAATCTTCAGGTGAATTTCAGAATTCATTTGAATAGAACTCTAAAATACAAAACCAAAGCACATTATAGAGAGCATCTCCTTCAGAAGACAAGAAACAATGGAGCGCCCTAGGGCAAAGCATTGTACTTCGCAGTGTCTGAGAATTCAATGAAGGGCTTCTGCAATTATTTTCCTGTAGCTTATTCATACCTGAGCCTCTTTTTAACCTTCTTCTGGCCAGTTTAATTTGATCCTGTAGAATCTGTACCCAGTCTCTCGGGCCAGGAAGTTTATCCACATGATTAGCAGTACAGTACTTTTCTGTGAAGACTGAAAGAAAATGTGAAATATAATTAAATGCTTTAACAAATAAAACAAGCAGATCTGAAACAGGAATACAGCCCAAGAAGAAAAAAAAAAAGTGTTGCTAAAAGACAACAGATCTATAGTAGATACCTTCAATATCCGCATCACGTCCCTCCAGTGAAGGCGGAGCTTGGCACAGCCCTGACTACGTAAAACGTCCTGTGCTTCACAATGAAACCAGCTCTAAACGTTTAGCAATTTCTGTAGGAAGTGCCTTTTCTACTTGCTCCACGTCCATGTGTATTTATGTCTTATGAGCACAGGAAAAAGTGCTTCCTATGGGTCCACTGGCCCCATGACAAAATTCGGCAACTGTATGAAAGTATTTCACTTTTTTATTATTAGTTCAAAATCTAATGTGAAATTACACAAAAAGATGATGTTCTCTTGGGGATTCCTACTAACTCAATCAGTTCTCAGAATACATAGAATGTAGTTGTAGCTTAACGGAAGCTCCCCTTCCATGTTGGCCAACTTCTCGCAGCACTCCGCTGGCTTCTAGGAGAGAGCTACCTATTAAGCACAAAAGAAAGCAGGGAGAGTCATAGAAGCCGACAGCAGGGAGGCCAGGCAGTTACCCTGCTACAGTCACGCAGTGAGTGTGTGACTGCACACGCAGGTGCTGACGTGGGCACTTACGCTTCACGGGCCGTTACTGAGCACTTTTCAAACTGCTCTTCGCAAGGTCAAGACCCAGCATGTACTCACATCACACTGCCTTCTCGTTATTTAGAATATTGGTAATTTTAATGTTTTAAAGGCTATTTTAGAAAGGAAAATGTTGACAGATTCAACTATTGTGTAAAACTATAAAACTTCTATTGAATGGAAAATAAATATTTCATTAGAATGAGAAAAGCTACTTGCACTGAATGTGACTTGAAAAGGTTCAATATCTACCACCATAAAAAGTGCTCATTCAAATAAAAGAGCCACTTCAAAGTCTCTAGATAGCGAACAGTGTATTTAGCAAAAAACATTAGGAAAAATATTCAACTAATATGTAAGCCCCCAAATCGCAAAACACACTTCGTACCCAGTAAGTTAGAAGAACAATGCTAAAAAGCTAACATACTTAATATTGATAAATTGTGGGGCCCTGGCACATTCAAACATTACTATTGGCATAAGCTGGCAAAACCCTTTTGGAAAACAAGATGGTAATATATAATGAGAGACAAAAAACTGTTGTACGTTTGGATTGGTAATCTTACTCCTAGAAACTTATCCTAAGGAAATAATTTGAAAGAAGGAAATCCCACACGCAAATGTAGAGAGTCCAGTTGTCTGAGTTAGGGCCATGCTAGTGAAGATGGAGGGGTGACGGGATCTGTATCCAGAACGGGCATGTCTGCTGAATCGCATGACCTGGTAACTACAGCAGAAAGGGAAGGTTTGCAAGGGGAGAGGCAGATGTATTCAGCTTGCTTTGGGACGTGCGGAATTTGGCATTCTGTGGGGCACCCATGTGGAAACGGCTAGCAGATATTTCTGTATAGAAGCCTTCAGTTCAGAGAAGGGTCTAGGCTGATATCAGTTTGAGAGACACAAACATTTAAAATGACAGAAATAAAACGTTGACCAGGGAGAACATGTCGAGTGAACAAAGTGCTGGGCCAAACACAGAGCCAGAGGGAACCCCAGTGGCTGAGTGGAGGTTCCGGCACAGGAGTCCATGAAGGAGCCCAGGATGGCCTACAGAATCTGGAGATCCGTGAGGGACCTTGTAAAGGCCAGGGAGTGGTACTGATAGAGGAGGAACCCACAATCTAAGTGCAGAAGGGCCAGAAAGGGAGGTTTGGAAGGGGCCCACTGATGGTCATCAAGGAGTGGTGGGGTGGCCACAGACGACACTCGAAAAACTGAGTTCATTGGGGGAAGGAAGAGAAGGACTGGAGGGGAGGGGGGCTGAGGGACGGGAAACCTGAACGTGTTTATAGGCTGAGGAAAGCAGCAACATTGTGGGGAAGACAGGATCCAGGAAAAAGGAGACATTCAAAGGAACCATCCCAGAAGAACTGCGAGGTGATGGGTCAGGATAGAAATGGAGGGTCGTACTGAAACAGGAGGAACGTCTTCCTTCTGACCCCAGAGGCCAGTAAGACTGGGCAGGTCGAGAAGTGGTTATAGGTTGGAGTAATCACTCCTGAGACCTCTCTGAATGGAGGGTGTGGGGAAAGTCTGGAACTGCCTCTGAGAAGAACAGAAGTAGGGAAGCAGCAGACTGAGGATGCGAGGATAGCCAGCAGGCGTGTGGGGTCGTCAACGATCTGTAGGGGCAGGCTGTTTTCTCCCATGGCACCCCGCAGCCCTTCCTTGGGAGTGGAGACCCTGAATGGTAGGGCTGGTCTTGGGTTAGAATTTTTCTGGACAATTTTGGCAGAAGGACAGGGATACTAAGCACTTGAAGGTGTTGATGAAGATGCCACTTGGAATGAGTTACTTCAACTTTCCTCACTCCTCCTTCTGAGGAGAAAGTGAAGCCAGGAAAAGGCTCACAGAGTTGGAAAAACCCACAGAGACCAGGGAATGCAAGAATGCACAAATCAGCAGGGCTGGCGAGGAGCTGCTGTGGAGTAAGGGCAGTTGAGAGGATACTGCTGGAGTATAGATGGTGGTGGCAGAGCAGTTCTGGATGGGAATGCTAAGGTGTGATCGGGGTGGGGCTGAAATGTAGCTGAGGTGAACGTCCCTGAGGAGATCTGGGTACTAGGTGGCTGAGGGATCAGGTCGATCTTTCATGTGGATGGTGAAGTTATCCAGGATGACAGCGCAATGAGCGAACAAGAGGAAGACATGTAGCTGCAGTTAGAGCCTTAGTGGAAAGGACCCTTCCCGGCCCAGCTGAGCAGAGGAGTGATGATCAGGAAGCAGAATTAAGGATCAGGGAAAAAAAATCAATGATGCTGTCCAGTATGTGATATGTGGGCCAGGAAAGCAAGGAGTCTCCACTTGGGAGAGATGCAGAGGGAACGATACCTCTGGGGGTTGGGTGTGCTTTTGAATCCCCCACACTAGGTTATAGACACCTCAGGGTCTTCGTTTATTTTGTCTCCCTCAAAGCACCTACAACAGTGCTCGGTACTGATTGAGTTCTTACTCAACAAACATTTGATGAACAAATAAACACATTTTCTAGTTTTGTTTCTAATAGAAGCAAATACTACAGCTCACGAATGTAGACTCATTTGGGAAGGAAGGCTATCTGAATTAATAGGAAGCCTTAATTAATGGAATATAGTTAAGGAAATAAGGTTTTATTACATTCAAATGCCTACAATCATGTTTACTTATCAGAGAATTGCCAAAAGATTCTTGAAGTCCTGTCTAAGTGAATATAAAAAATTTGTATTTAGCACCCCTATTAGTTTATATGAAAACGTGTACCACCAAAAGGAATATACCATCTTAGCAGGTAAACAGTTCCTTCCTTGTAATACTATTTCTATAATTAATTTCCATAGCAGCCCTTCTTTCCTTAGATTGTGAAATGCAGGTATCCTCATTGGTACGCATTAGAAAGTAGTGGTTCCAAATTTAATAAAGTAGATTTGGGTTATGCCCACAGTGAAAATGACTCCCAGCCACGAAAACCAAAAGGAAGGTTCTGGAATGTTTCTCCCACTCTGTGAAGAGCTTCTAAGCAGATCTTTTGAATCCAATCTTGAGCTCAGGTATTCTGTCACTCATTGCAAAGGCAATAATTGCAGGTTATTTTCCCAGTTAAAACTTATCTAGATTCAGTGAAAAGAAGCCAGGGAAGTGTCTGTCTCCTGGTCTGTGTCTCAGACCACTGAAGGCATAGTATTAAGCTTCTCAAAAAATACCGATACAAATATTTCCACTGGGCCTATTTTGACACTCTATTTCATGGACTACATTCACACTCAAAGACAGCTTTCAACCAGAATCTACCTACTGAAGATGAAATCTTATTCTGTTGTACACACAGATGAGGCCTTTGGCCAAAATACTGTGATTGTATTGACCTGAAAACACTCAATATGCTATGTGAACAGAGGTATTGAGTAAGCAGAATAAGTATATTTCTGATGTCTGAATCTATGCCTAAAGGTCAAGCTGTTATCCCGGCAACAGCTCCATTAGGAGTGACGATGTGAGAAGAGGTAGTGCATTAATGCACTGGTGTCCTGCCATGTTAATGGTGGGTCATTAAGAATCATAGAACAATTTGCATTCATCCTTAGAAGGTAATAGGTCCTAAAAAGAAATGTTCTTCGTTTTCTATTTTACATATTAAGGGGAAGCAAGGGCGAATGTTAAGCAAGTCCAAGCAATCTAAACAAGTGGATGAAGGCCAACAATTTAACTACATAAAAGAGTTAAAGTATCTACATTGCTTAATATAATTTGAGATCCCAAGGCACAAAGAGTATGTTAAGCCACTGGAGAAATGACAAATGTTCAATTTGATCTGTACATGAATAATGACTTTTCTTAGATGCTTGCATTCATTTGAGCCATGCCCTTTAATTGTATATAAATAATGAATAAGCTAGTGGTGGCTGAGCAGATCCTTCCTTCCCTAGGAACGTGGCATTTAAAATAATCATCAATGAACACAGCAGTGTGTGGCGTGTCTGAATGCAACATGCTGAGAACAGAGCAGATTGGCCAGGTTCCCCAAAGAGCTGTGTGTTCACACAGTAGTTCCTAGAGGACTCTTCATTTAGATTTTCCTGGCTCTCTATGCTGGGAAAAGCAGAATACGGTATGGATTTTTAAAGGGAGTCATCGGACCACACAGACTCTTGCAGGGGCAGGAGTAGATAGCAGAGCTTTAATTTCACTGGGAAATGCTCTAAGAAGGTGAAAACTCTGGCCAGCAGTGAGCGCCCACTTCTGATGTGATGCCTCAGTTTTAACTTCTGCTCAGACAAGTCAAAGTCAGGTTGCTGTCAAGCAGAACTGAAAGCTGGGTCCTCCTTAGATCTGCCAAACTCCTGGAGCTTGAGGGTACCAGGGAGCAGGGGTGAGGAAGAGCTGTCCGCAGTACCACTTGTGGCTGGGAGTGTGCAAAGGAGGGGCCCTGGGACCAGCCCACAGGTGCAGGACGGGAGACCAGGTTCCCTGCAGGCTGCTCGAATTATCCCACCTCCTCACATCCGAGGGCGTGGAAAACCAGCACCTCTCCCACATTTCCCTCTTTCCTCTTACTCTTTTAAAGCTGTTATTTATAACTTCCCATGAGCCAAGAATGTTATATCTATCTCATTTAATCTTTGCAGCAATGTGATGAAGCAGGCATTGTGATCCCATGTGACAGACGACCAAACCAAACTACCAGCAGGGTATACAACCAGCCCGAGATGGCACAGCTAATGGGGGTTATTTTCCACATAAATGAATTTTTAACTTTACGTTGTAAACGAGCACACAGATTTGGTAAAAGTGATTGAATTCTAAATATAAGCAAATCAATAGCTAAGGTAATACTTGCATGTGAAAGAAAGTTGTGAACATTGGTCTGACTTTCAGTTACAAAAACAGAAGCATGGCAGGAATGGAGAGCAGACCGGGCAGGGCCTGTGAGGTCACCCCTCCCCTCCTGGTAACGGGCCAGGGTAGGGTTTTAAGCCGAAAAGTGATGACTGCGGTCCAATTTTTACATGGTTCTGATATGGTAAACACTTTCTTTGATGATATCATGGTGCTTCATTCCCCAATTTCATGGAGAGAGCTGAAAACTACATATTATAAGCTTGACATCCATTCTTATCTTTTATTAAAATGACCATAAACCTGGCACTTAAGGCACTAGGAGAGAAAGGAAAAGAGCTAGAATGAGCCTGGCTACAGTGCAAGGCCTCGAGGTACTCCAGAGCTTGGTGCAAGTGATACTGACCTAGGGACTGGTTCTCAGCTGTGCAGGTTCAGAAATGTGGTTTTATCAGACCACCAGGCGCTCAGGCCTAGAAACCAGCTCACAATAACTACACCTAGAAGAGATGGATAAATAAGCTAAGATGACAATGAATTAATGTGTAATGGGGGTGATTATCTTTCTAGCAACTGAAACATTTGATGTCTTCACCCAGTTCACCCACTTTTTGGAATCAAGGGACTGGAATGAAGAACTTAACAGAGGGTTGCTCAGTGGGAACCAGAGGTCGCGAAGGATGTGGGGCTGGCCGAGCTTGAGGATGGCCCCTGCAGCCACCATGGGCAGGGATGTGTTACACCAGTGCCCACCAAACCAGAGCTTGAGTGGAGCAAAGACAGGTAATGGAGCTAAAGAAAGCCAAGCCACAGACTGCCCAAAGGGATGAGCAGGACCCCCTGGCGTCCTCCTCAGAGTAGCAAGCAGTGAGGGGATGAGCACAGCTGTGGCATGATGACATGAGCAGGCCCGATACCTTGTGCAAACCAGAACCGTGAGGGGCAGGGGCAAAAAGGGGGAAGCCAGCTGGTGAGGAGGGGTGGGGGTGAGGCAGATCTGCAGGGAGCAGAAGAGCCCCAGAGAGGCAGAGAGTGGCTGGTGAGGAGAGGAGGTGGGGCACAGGCAGGCCTGAGAGCAGCCTCCTTTCCCACTGTTCCACACGCAGCCTCGCAGTACACTTGTTTCCTGGGGGAACGAGAGCACTTTATAGAGGTTGGAGTATAGCCTGATTCTTTTTTTTAGCCTGATCTTTAACCCACCATCAATGGCCCATCAGTGACCAACATATTCTAATGCCCTTGATTTCTAGTACTGAGTAGGTACCGACAAGTCCCTGTGCTCTCCTGTTGCAGGCCTCTGTGCACAAAGATCTTCGGGGCACATCCTGAGACACAGTCACAAATGATCTTTGGAGGTGCGATTACTTCAGTGTATGCTTTATTTCACCTGTTTGTGTTGATTCTTATTAAGGCAATGACAGTGGATGTTTTCTGATCTTATACAGAAAGTGGGGTGCTTCATACCTAGCACCTGAATCCTACTTTTTTATTATAAAAATAAGATGCATTCATTCAAGAAGTATTTACCAAGCACCCAGCAGACTATGCTAGGTACCAGTGAACTCATGGTACCTTGTCCTCCAAAGGCTCTGAGTGAAATGGATGCAGGCAAATGAAGTCAAAAGGAGTACAGAGTGAAGTTGCTATTATGCATGTGGGTAGGGGGCACACAGAGGAGGGGTATCGAGCCCACTCCTGGTGGGGCGGTATCTGGGAAAATTGTTGGATAAAGTGGAGGCCAAGCTGAAACCCAAGAAAGAGTGGAGGTTAGATGAAGAGTGAGAGAAGGAGAATGTTCCAGACACATGCACTTGCCCTAAGGAGGGGGTACAGAGAGGCAGTCTCAATAGCTGAGAGGCTCAGGTTTCTACACCTGTGAAGGAAGCAAGAAGGAGGCCCTGGTCCAGTATGGGGAGGTTAGAACCAAAGCCTTGTGAGAGGCTGAGAGCTTAGAAGGACTGCCCCACAGTGAAAAGGGGACCCTCTATCCACCAGTGCAGAAGCTCTGTCTAGTCTTTGGAGGGAGGAAAGGAGTTTCCTTGGAAAATTCTAATGCTTGGCTTGGACCTCTCATAGGTCTGGAATTTGAAATTATATTACCTGCATAAATGGATATAAGCATCACTGCTGATATCCCTGGGCTATGGACAAAAGGAAATGCAGAATTACTCCTACAATTTGGGCCCGAACAGATTCTCATGGCAAACAAAAAAAACACACAGGCCCACTACAGAGGGGATCATATGTGAAAATAGTGCAACACATGAGGAAAAAATTCCCCATAAGCAAGAGTCAGCTGACCCAAGAAGCACAGGATTAAACTGCCAATAACTTAAGGCAATGGAACTACGAAGTATATGTTTAAAATGATGAAAGATATTAAAGCACTTAAATCATTAAGAAAACAATGAGGCTGATTTCAAAAATAACTTAATAGAGATTAAAAATATGGTAACTTAAATTTAAAAATTCAAAGGACAGGTTAGAACTAATAGAAAAGGGAGATAGACCTTGGTACCCAGAATGTAGTACCAAGAGATGAAGACGTGGAAAATATAATAGACAAATTAAGAGACATGAGCAGAATAAAAATGTCCAGTTAACACTAGTAGATATTTCAGAGGGAGAGAAAAAATGAAGGGGAGGCAAACTTTGAAGAGACAACAGCTGAAAAATGATCGGAATTGGGAAGTCACGAACCCTTGGTTTCAAGAAGCACAACAACCAAGAAGATGAATAAAAATAAAGAAATAGCTAAGTTTAAATAAAGAAACTGGAGAATGACAAAGGCAGAAATATCTTAAAGGCAACTAGATAGAGAAGACAGATTGTTTACCAAAAGAACAAGAGACATAGCAGATTCACAACAGCAATGAAAGCTAGAAGAGAGTGGAATGTTTTCAAATTGTTCTGAAAAAAGTCCTCGATCTAGAATAAATGACCCAACTAAACTCTACATCATTCAATAGTGAGGGCGAGATTAAGAAGTTTTCAGGACAAAATGGAAAAAATATACCACAGTGACCCTCATTCAGAGAATTACTACAAGTTGTATTGACAAAGAAGAAAGCTGAAAGCAGAGGAAAGAGAGGGGGCTGGAGAGAAGAAAGGAGGACATGACCTGTATACACGAAGAATTATTACAGTGCCAAGCTCATGAAAACTGTGTAATGTTGGCTCAGAGGGAGATAAGACCGAGTGTCAACATGTGAAATGGGAGCTCAATGTATGTCAGAAGTGAAATTATAATTCATGTTAAAAAAAAAAAAGGATGATGTGTTACAATGATTGACTATCCACAGAGACACATAAATTAAATCCCTGCCTCATAGTTTAGGCAAAAGTAAATTCCAGGTGGGTGAATGATCTGAATATAAAAGACAAAACTTTAAAATAGTTGGAAAAATCCAGCCAAGATGGAGGCATAGGTAGATACACTTTACTTCCTCATTCAACCAAAAGAAGGACAACAACAAAAAAAGAAAAACAACCAAAACTGCTAGAATATCAAACTGTATGGAAGTCCGACAAACAAGGAGTTAAAGAAGAAATGTTCATTCAGAGTGGTAGGAAGAGCAGAGATAGGCAGACGGGGCAGAGAAGATGTGCAGCAAGGTGGAGGCTGACAGATGGGGTGGTCCCACATTTGTGTGCGAATAAACTGGGAGGAACAACAGGGGAGCACAGAAACTATGCAAACCAGAGTTCTAGTGCTGGGAAATTAAGCCTCAAAACCTCTGGCTGTAAAAATCTGTGTTGGGTGGCAGCAGCGGTAGAAACTCCCAGTTCCACAGGAAGAGTCTGCTGGAGAGACCCATGGGATCCTAGAATGTACACAAATCCACCTACCTGGGAATAAGCACCAGAAAGGCCCAATTCTCTTGTGGGCAGCGGGGGAAGTGACTGAAGGCCAGCAGAGTACCAAGCAAGCAGCATTGTTCCCTCTCTGACTCCTCCCCAACATATAGCATCATAAGGCAGCACAGTGAAGTAGGTTGCCCCACCCTGGTGAATACTGAAGCCTCTGCCCCTTACAGTATAACATGTGCACCAAGACAAAGAAATATGGCCCAAATGAAAGAACAGATCAAAACTCCAAAAAAAGAACTAAGCGACGAGGAGATAGCCAACCTATCAGTTGCAGAGTTCAAAACACTGGTAATCAGGTTGCTCACAGAAACGACTGAGTACAGATGCAAAATAGAGGAAGAAGTGAAGGCTATACAAAGTGAAATAAAGAAAAAGTATACAGGGAACCAACAGTGATGGAAGGAAACTGGGACTCAAATCAACAATTTGGAGCAGAAGGAAGAAATAAATATTCAACTGGAACAGAATGAAGAAACAAGAATTCAGAAAAAATGAGGCTTAGGAACCTCCAGGACAAATTTAAACATTTCAATATCCAAATCATAGGGATGCCAGAAGGAGAAGAGGAAGAGCAAGAAATTGAAAACTTATTTGAGAAAATAATGAAGGAGAACCTTCCCAGTCTGGCAAAGGAAATAGACATGCAAGTCCAGGAAGCTCAGAGTCCCAAAGAAGATGGACCCAGGAAGCACACACCAAGACACATCATAATTACATTAGCCAAGATTAAAGATAAGGAGAGAATCTTAAAAGAAGCAAGAGAAAAGGAGAGAGTTACCTACAAAGGAGTTTCCAGACTATCAGCTGATTTCTCAAAGAAACCTTGCAGGCAAGAAGGGGCTGGAAAGAAGTATTCCAAGTCATGAAACACAAGGACCTACATCCAAGATTACTTTTTCCAGCAAAGCTATCATTTAGAATGGAAGGGCGGATAAAATGCTTCCCAGATAAGGTCAAGTTAAAGGAGTTCATCATCACCAAGCTCTTATTATATGAAATGTTAAAGGGACTTATCTAAGAAAAAGAAGATGATCAAAACTATGAACAGTAAAATGATAAACTTACAACTATCAACAATGGAATCTAAAAATGAAAACAAAAACAAACTAAGCAAACAACTAGAACAGGAAGAGAATCACAGAAATGGAGATTACACGGAGAGTTATCAGCAGGGAGGGGGAGAATGGTACAGGGGGGAAGGTACAAGGTAATAAGAAGCATAACTGGTAGGTCCAAAATAGACAGGGGAAGGTTAAGAATGGTATAGAAATGGAGAAGCCAAAGAAGTGATATGTATGACCCATGGACATGAACTAACTGGGGGGAATGCTCAAGTGAGGGGGCAGTGCAGGGCAGAGAGGGATAAAGGGGAGAAATAAAAGGACAACTGTAATAGCGTAATCAATAAAATATACTTTAAATTTTTAAATAAAAGCATTGGAAAAAAATTAAAAGCATGTAATCTCACATAATCAGGGTATGGAGACTGTCTTAAACAGAAAAAGCACAAAGCATAAAATAATCTGACTTTTAAATCTAAACTTTGGTGTGATAAAAGAGATCATATGCAAAGTTTTCACAAATTGAAAGATAAGAGATTTGCAACTCACAGAACTGACAAAAGAATTTATATAAATCAATAAGAAAACAACAACCTAATGGAAAAATTGGAAAAGGTTGGAAATTCACAGAGGAAACTAACCAAATAGAAATAAATATGAAGTGCTGCTCAACTTCATTAATAATCAGGAAACCCACCACTGAGAGGCCACTTGAGACCAGTTAGACTGGCAAAAATTAAAGTTTGTTAACACCAGATGTTGGCAAAATAGATGAGGAAAAACAGGATTTCTTATATACTGCTGGTGGGCGATGAATGATGGTCATTCCCTGGACAGCCATTGAGCAATGCTTAACTGAAGCTGAAAATGCTTGTACCCTGTGGCTCAGTTCCAGTTCCTGGTGTGTCCCCTAGAGATGCTGTCACACATGAACCCAGCAAACATGGAGAAGATGGCACTGCTGCCACAGGTGCTTGTGAAACGAAGCAGCAACCTGCCTGCCTCTTCACAGAAGACTGGAGAAAGAAATTGCTTTATTTATACGAATAAATCTTGATTAAAAGGACACAAAGTTGCAAAAGTACAGTATGAGGCTGTGCAGGTAGATTCATAAATTCACAAAATAGTAGTAAATGTGATTTATATTTAGTGAAATAGAAAAGTACAAATGAGAAAGATTCACACCAACTTCAGGTTACTCTGGAGCAGGAGGTAGAAAGAGAAAGAAAAAGAAAAAGGGAATGAACGGTCCAGGAACGTTTTGAGTCTTACAAAGCAAAACAAAGGAAGACAGGTATGAAGTAAACGGAACATGTGTTTTAAATCCCAGTGGTAAGGCAAAGAGAAAATGCATCTTGAAAAATGTCTTCAACACACTGAAAAAGGAGAGTAATATAATTTCTACTTCTGACCTAAAGACAACTGCTAATGGGAACAAGTGTCATTTTTCAATCCGTGTCTGAACAAATCAGAAAATTTCTCCTAGGAGGATGCTTTGAAAATGTCAGTACCGACCAGATGTCAAGTATATGCCTTACATACAATCTTCTGGAAGAAGCACCAAGAGCTATCTTTAAAAGAGAGCTGGGATTAACAGGGTGAAGACAGGAGGCCATCATCCCTCAGGTGTCATCTGAAATGTGACTTTCTGAGGAAAGACCTCCCTGAGTTCGCTAACCAGTGTTTTTAAATAATAACATCTACTGATCATCAGCCAGGGGTGTCTAACTTTTTGGTGTCTGGGCCACACTGGAAGAAGAAGAGTTGTATTGGGCCACACATTAAATATATTGCAACACATAATCACAAAAAAAACCTCATAATGTTTTCAGTAAATTTATGATTTTGTGTTGGGACACACTCATAGTCATCCTGGGACACATGTGGCCCGCGGGCTGCAGGTTGGACACCTCTGGATCATCAACTCCTCAAGGGCAGGAATCCCGGCACTCTTGCTCATGGCTGGCACAAAATAGGCAGCACAGATATATGGTCCGTGAAAGAATAAACCTGAGACACTCTTTTTCTCCGCTCTGTGACTTGACTTGAAGAACAACAGAATTTCTTCAGTATATAGCCACATGTCTTGAAATACACGGAGCCCTGAAGTTCATTTCAGGTTTGATTTAACAATAAAATTTAGCAAAGTTCATCAACTAATACACCTAAAACAAAATCTTTAAATTAAAAGTAAAGCCAAGGAAATACAGTAATGCATGAAATTAGAATATCCTACTACCACAAGACTGCCAGGCAGTCAGCTGGTCAAGGAGAGGGAAAGCTGACTACAATGATCATCGAAAGCGAGGGCCAATCCCTGCATGGGGCTGTCACGTCCAGCGGTTGTTGTAATGAAGAGGGCCCTGAAGATCCATAAAACTGACCACCAGTCATGTTTATTTCATTCTATAGGTTTACTTCTGAGAATTTGGACAAAAATTGCTGAACCTCAGAAATTTTGAACTGGAAGAGACTTTAACATTTAGCCAAGATACCCTGTTTTTTTTTTTCTTCAAGAGAAGGTAATGTTTCAAGATCTTCAGTGGCAGAGTCAGGAGTAAATCCACATCCCATAATGCTCCTTTCACTGTCCACAAACTGGGTGGGACTTGGAGGTTTGAACAATCTTGTTTAATCACAGCGATTCTCAAACATTTGAGGTCAGAGTCATCTGCAGGGAAGGAACAATATCCTTTGTCTTCCTTTTATTTATTTTTTTGCTACAATGGCATCTCTGTCTAAAATACAGTGCCTTTAGTAGTTTCTCAAATTAAATAGTTAATTTTAATTTGCTTTGATTTAAGAAAGCCCACAGCAGAGCTTATTTATAATACAGCTATTAGGAAAATGACAGATACTCTCCTTTGGCTAGGTGAGTTACAACATGCATTTGTCTAACTGGTATCTTTTAAGGGAATAAACTATATGTACTAAATATTAAGATGTGGGCAACAACAAGCTTTGATGTGATGATGCCTTACTATTTACCCCCTGTTTGGAAAATAAACATATATCAAAATCATAGATTTATGGAAATTCTATGTGGAAAGCAACTTGGAAATGGTACAACTCATTTATTTTAGAGATCAGTAACTGAGGTTCAAGTGAAAGAAAATGTAAAAGATTGAAAATCACCAACTCACACAGACAAGTGACCTAAAACCACACACGCACACACACGTGCACACACACACACACACAATGCCCAAGGACTGTTTCCCAGGACAGGTCTATGTTTTAGCTAATCTTTATACAAATCAATGAGAAAGTACTGAGTTTTTCTGTTTTTAAAGCTAGAGTTTCTTGGTACGTGAACTTTCACAGTCATTCCATGGGGTACTGAGTTTATCCACTAGCTGGAAGTCTGGAAGGAACATCTAGAATTAATTGTGACACATTCAGGAAGTTCAGGTACCATCCTACCCCTCACAGCCACTCCAATTCAGAGCTGGGCAAGGTGGGATGAATAAAAATGATGAGCTAGGAGAGCAGTGGTGGTGATCAGGTTCTCATCTATGAGGACCAGGTCATCCGGTCAATCCACTGGCCCCATCCCTGCCACCATCAGGGTGAAGATGCTGAGTGTTGGCACAAGGCTGAGGGCTTGGAAGAAGGGTCTTATTGCCTGTTCTTTTTTAATGGTGGCAACTCCCTTGTAGTTGAGATCAGCTCTAGGAAAAATTGGGGCTCACATTTTGAGGCTCATTATAAAAAAGCTCTCAAACATGTCTTTTATACTCCTTCTATGAGGAATGTTTTAAAAAACACATGGATGGATGAGAACACTGGTGTATCAAGTTTTGAGATGGTAAAAACAGGAAATGGCACATTAAGCCTGCTTATGGATTTTATTATTGGTTTTATTTAAATCAAAATCCCACAAGGCAATTATTATACTTTAACTGTTTGAAGACTACTCTCTGGTATGACTAAATGAATGATAAACTATACCTTCCATACTGCATTTTGCATAAAGTGCATATTGCATCTTTAATAATTAACAATGACCAATGCTTTCAGAGCCCCCACTGAATACAATATGCGGGAACCCCTGGATATTTTTAATGGTCAAGATCTGTACCATCCTTGAATGCTGTGCACCACTTGATATGTCTGTTGCTATTGTCTCCTCAAATCTTTTAACTTATATTTTGCCTTCTGGAATTTCAGCTGCCTTCTTCCATCCTGTCATGGAGAAGTTGTGTGTCTAGCTTGTTATTTGTGTCCTGCATACATCAATGTAGTGGAAGTGAGTTTTGATTTTTTAAAAAACACCTTTGTTCAGTGAAGATAAACTCACTGCCTGATTCCCTCATCCCACTTTCCTTTCTTCCTGTATTTATTAATCATTAGTTCTGTGAGTGGCACTGTTTCATGTGCCAAGGAATATGCAAGTCAAATACAGAACAGGGACTCTGCCCCATAGGACCTTACAGTCTTGTTGGAAGACAAGATGCCCAAACACAACTCAGATGACCATATATCTTGATTTGCCCAGGGCAATTTGAAATGCCTGTTTTCCCAGGGAAATGATTAACAGCATCATTTTTACTCTCAAAAGTGTTCCAGTTTGAGAAACAAATGATAGTCATCCTCCACATAAACCATGAATAGCAAAGCAAAGCGTTAATCAAGGTTAGTTGATCAACTATATAAAGACAACATGTGGTACAGGAATTTGGAGAAAGGGGAAATCAATGCAGGTTAGGGGCGCCTGGACAAAGTCTCACGGTAGAGGTGATGAGACTTGGGCTGGACCATGAAGAATGAGTTGGATTTGTCTACAAAGAGAGATGAGCACTGTAACCCTGGGGGACACAGCATCACACTCCAAGTTCAAAACGAGTATCTGATGCTTCAGGAGTAGTGTCAGCGCTGGGCTGGCTCACCTAGTAGGAGCACTGGGAAATACAGTTGCAAAGAGAGAAATCAAGTCATGGGAAGTCTGGACAAGGCCACAGTTTGGACTTGATTTAATGGGCAAAGAGGAGTTAAGTAGGAAAACGTCACAAAATTTTGTTTTACAAGTGTTATTTGGCTGTTAGTGTACAGGAAGAAGTGGAAGGGGAAAATGAGGGGCAGGGAGGATATTTAGAGCATTTTATGGTGATGGATGTTAACTAGACGTACTGTGGTGAGCATTGTGCAATATGTACAAATCATGTCGTACACCTGAAACTAATACAATGTTGTATGTCTCAAAAAAAAGAAAGAAAAATAGTGCTTTGCAGAACTTCAAGGACAAGGTGATACTTAGCTGGACTAGGGTGGTGTGAGAGAAGCTGAAGAGTAATGAACGAGTGAGGAAGGACAGAAAAGAGCCGGCCTGGGTTATTAAGCGGGATTAGTGGGAAAGGATGAAAAGGCACTGATGCTAATCCTGAGCTTTCAAACTTGCAAAGCAGTAGAATGTTGTATCTTTCTCAAAAATAATATGGTTGCAAGGGGGTGTCAGTGTCAGAAGCTGATGCCACCTTTCAAGTGATACACTGTGTGGATAAGAAGGACCACACCTGATTCTTTAGAAAGAGGCCAGGACAGGCCCCAAGCCCTGTGATTAAGTTAGAATGTCCCGCACTTCTTAGTCCTGACCATCAACTGTCTCATTTGCTCCTGACTTCTGTCCACACTTCTAAGTAAGATGTGTCTCCACTTAGTTGCACCCAACAAATTGATTTAAAATAGTGCACGTGGTGATAAAGCTGTGTGGGGAAGGATCTACTTAAAATAACCAATATTAAAGTTACTCTATATCAAAGGGCAGGCCTGATGGGAGATGCTAAGGTTCTGGGTGATACTAGGAGCTGGCCAAGGGGAGGTGTCAAAATCTAACCAAGAGCCAAATGTAAGAAAGAACCTGGAAACACAGTCAATGCAACAGAAGATCTGACTGTAGGGATCAGTAGTAGGAACACCTGACTAATTCCAAGATGCAGCACCTCTCTCTTCTAGGTGCTTTTAACAGGATAGATGCAGCCAAGCTTGCTCTTATACAAAGATGTCTTCAAGGCAGCCAAAATCGATGCATCTGTTAGTTCAATAATAAACAAAGGCCGATGGATTTTTAAGGGGTTTTCTTAACGGAAGCTGACATATATTCTTATTTTTTTGTGGGTCTACCATTAGCCTATAGTACTACAGTGACTATAAACATTCCCCGATCATTTGCATATACACCTTTAGAGCAAAAATATAATCAAAGTTCAGTTCTTGAGTCTCTCAGATTTTTGATGCCTACCTTGTGTGAAATAGTCAATAACTGTTCATGGAATTGAAACATTTGCCAGATTACAGTAGAAAAGCTACAAGAAATGTAATTTGGCCAATTCTGGATGTGTTATAAAATTCTGCTTCCCTGCAATGGAAAATTGGAGAGATGTGGTATTACCTTAAGATGCTGGTGAGCATCTTAGATCAGCCAAACAATTCAGGGACTCAGAGGAAATGAAGAGGGGCTGTGAGGAAACACTGCTTTCTATGATCAGGGCTATGGCTAGCCCACGTGGTGCCAGTGAGCACATCAGAAAGGTGCCCCTTCCTCAGGGCATTTTCCTGGCATCAGCCAGAAAGCTGTCATGATTAATGACAGTGTCAGCAATGGGAAGGGTGCCGGTAATGTTGTGCAATGCACAGTCACGCTGTAGTGGTTCTGTCCATGCTACAGACACTCTCTCTTCCGACAGTAAGCTGTTTTTGTCAACCCTAACAGTGGTATTAAAATGTAGGTTTTGTAAGAACTCAGTAACTGGGAGTTAGTCGAATCCTTGCAAGTTCATCTGCTATTGGTTCCCGTCCATGATATGACAAGCTAAAGAAAGCTCAAGAAAAGCCACAACCTTTTTCTTCTCCAATTTCTCCACATTTCCATTGGCTCGTTCTGTACCCAGAAGATGGATCTATAATTTCGAGGAAGAGAAGGTTCCTTTTTTGAGCTTAGGGAAAGCCAGTGACAAAGCAGGGATAGCCTGTCGACTGGCTGTGGCCCCGACCCCAAGGGTTCTGATTCATTAGGCCTGGGATGGGGCCTACGAAGCTCAGCAGCAACGTGAAGCGGCACAGCTCTGGTCGGAAATCCCTAGAAGTAAACTGTGTTTGAGTCCACTTCGTTGGTATTTATATTCACAAAGTTAAATACCCAAAGGCAGACAAGGCGCTGAGGACTCAAGCTCCATTACTTAGAATAGACTTGAAACAGTTCTGGAGGCAAAAGGCTTTCACTCAATGCTTTATTTAATTTAAGCTTCATTAAACTTATGCTGTGTTTAAACCCCTTTCCATTTTCTTTGCATTTGATACACTGCTCAAGGTCTGGTTCAGATGTCTCCTATTCCGTGAGGTCTTCTGTCAGAGGGATTTTCATCCTCTGTGCTTTCCCCTCCATTTGGTGATGGGCACCTGCCATTTATTTTTTTCTGCCTAGGAGTATGCTTCTGTATTACAGTTCCTTGTTCACGCGTCTAGAGAATGCACATCCTTAAGGTCAAGGGCCATGTCTTACTCGTCTTTATGTTACCAGTTCCTGACTCACAGTGGGTGAACAATAAACATTAGTGTTGTGATCAGAAATTTCATGCCTGCTGATGATCTGTAAGTTTGCAAGGTCAGTGAAAATACTGTGAATGCTTTGGTGTTCTCATGACTCATCCAGTATCGGAAAAGCAGCCAAGACCATGTCTTCTGTATCACACTGTTTGGTGAAGAAAGTTGGCTGATCAAGGGTTTCAAATATGCAATCAGGGATGCTGGCTGAGAGCTGGCCTGGAACGGAGACTACATTTTTTTCAATGCTAAAATGATAAGGTCCTAAGGAAAACGATGTGGTATTTGTTTGGTGATCCATGGAATTGGATCCAACTCCAAGTTGTTCGAGTTGCAGCGATGTCTGGAGTGACTTCCTCCCACCCTGGTGAACTAGGCAGTTATCCAGTCAAGTCCTGGCCAGGCACTGCAAGCACGTCAGAAACCAGGACCCTTATGTGACATAAGAGAGAAGGACACTTTAAGCCCCAGTGGCTCAAAGGACGAGGGCTGCTGACCCAAGCTATCTTTCCATTTGTTCCAGGAGAGGAGGAGGGCAGCCTTCAGAAAATGGGGTGCCTTTAAGGAAGAGTGTAAGGAAGAGTTTCGCAGGAGGGCTGCCACATGCTGCCCATGTAGATCGTGACTCGACAGAATGGGCTGTTAGGGTCAGGAGCTGGGATGGCACTGCTTCTGAAGGGTGGTCTGAAAACAGCCTGTGTCGGTCACCTGCAGTTACTTGTCCAAAAGTCAGATTTCTGGGACTACCCTGCACCTACGAATCACTCTCTGAGGAGGCGCCCCCAAAATCTGAATTTTGAACCTATACCTCAGGTGATTCTGATGCACACTAGAATATGAGAAGTGCTGTGGGAAAGACAGAATGTATGGTGCTCTTCATATCGAATGGCCAAGATTCAACATCTCTTCTCTGTCACTGGCCACCATAAAAAGCAGGAAGATAAAAATCACAACCATTAGGTAATAGTTACAGAGCTGAGAGGCAAGCTATGTCTTACGTCATGACATAGTTGTTACATAGTATTTTGTTTGTATATAGTAGGCACTTCTATCCTGTTTTAGGCTGGTCTGATATGTAAAACCATGAACAGATAAGTTGATAATGATTATTCATCTTCCAAAAGGATTTTTGAATTAAAGCAATCATCAACGGGTTCCAACTGCCAACAATTACATTAGAATCTACATCCTTTGAAAGACTACTTACATGCGGTGTGACTTCCAAGCTCTTTCTTTGCAGTTCTATGTTCTGGAAGAGTCTCAGAAGTGTTTCCTTCCTGTGGAAGGGGTCACACTTCTGTTTTTCTCTGTAGCACGATGAGATCGAGTCTCACTGTCTTCAAGGGAAGACGTGCCCTTGACACTAGTAAGTAAACTAAAGCATAGCTATACTTTACCCCAGATTTACTCTGACTATGCTTTGCATACATAACAACTGACTGGTTGTTTTAAGTAGTTAGTATGACAGCCTGCTAGTGGAATTTATAAAGAATTCAAAATGCTAAATTTTAAGATAGAAATTTAAACTTGGGATACCTGTCTTTCTTTTTGAAAATTCCTCATAAAAGGAATGAAGCATGCTAGACAGTGGCTTTGCAGTCAGAGAGGCCTGGGGTTAAACGCTGGCTCTACCACTTTACTAGCTGTTTAAGTTAATTTAATTTCTCATAGCCTTAGTTTCCTCTCCTCTAAGTGAAAATGAAATTAACATTGTAAGGATATTCAAATGCAAGCTGATGCTTCCGCCTTGTTCTCACAGAGTTCTGAGAAAACCCAGAAGTTAACTATCAAGAAATAGCAAATCATATGTAAATCGCACTCCAACCAAATTAATTTAAGTCTATGTGAGATAAGATAGAAAAGAGCTATTTACTTTTCTTGATTAAATCCAAGGAAATGAACAATGGCAGGTAGTAAAAATAGAAAAGACAGTCATTCTAAAATGACAAATATGGACCCCACAAGTCTTGAGAGCTGACAAAATGGAATGAGAGGTTTTGGTGGTCGGTTCAGCAGAGCCTGTGGAAGGGGCTTTCTACTCGGGTAAGAAGCACAGTTCGGTTTTTGGGGTACCACCAACCAAGGATTGCCTCCCAGGGCTGTTGTGACCCCTGATGTCTGTCTGCCTTGGCGGACCACCACACGGACTGCCCCCCCCCAGGACAGTGGCAATGTGTCCTGCAAGCCTGCGCTGCCCAGAGTAAAACTGAGAGCAGCTGACCAGTTCTTTCACTTGACAAGCATATAATTTCCTTTGAATATAAGAGGATTCAAGAATCTTGTGTAGTCTGACACTAATAAAACTTTCTCAGCTAGTGTCTATAAAGCTGAACTAAAAATCATAACCCAGGTTCTGAACACGGCTTTGCCACAACTGTTTTCTGAAGAGCACTCAGAGAACCAATGACTCTATCACTGTCCAGCTGGCTCTCGCTCAGTCAAACCCATGGTGTCCTGGGATATGATGTCCAGAATCAAATGGTCTTCAGCAGGTGCAGCGTGAAGTGAGTAGAATGTAACTGGGCACTAACCTCTACTGTGTTCTGGCTGTAAAACCAATTTCGAATCAAATCCAAGAGGCTAAACTATCCTCAGGACTGAGACCTCATACTCCACTTAATAAAGGGACATGTTGCTTCTTCCTAGTTGAACTCAAAATGTTCAGGTGTGTTTCTAATTAAGGATCCCCAGGCCCTACCTATAAATTAATTTTTTAATGAAATACCAATAACTGTTACCCACCATAGAACAGGTGAGGCTCTGAAAAATGTGATCTCTACAAGGATGATTATATTTTATTTTCAAGGTACTGTCATGGGGAATATTAATTATCACTACAGAGAGCTCTGTATTGCACAGTAAACTTTTTTTTTTTCAGTCCATTTTTGTTGCTATTTATAAGCATTTTACAAGTTTTCCTTTATCATTTTCCCCATTGTTGTCTTAGCCAACCTACTGTAATCACTTTGAAACAAAATCCAGCCTCCACTGTTATTTTCACTTTAGATTTTATAAAATCTACCTGACTTCACATATTCCTATGTTGCAGAACTTTTCACATTACTACAGTATCAGTGCACTATCTCAAAGGCCAGAGAAAGAAAGACTGCATGTTGAATATTTGTAAAACCTTTTGAAAGTTTGTGGTAGACTGCAGTAGTAATGCAAGCAGCCTTGCCACTACTATGTAGAAAGAAACTATTTTATCACTTTCCCAGTTTGCTCAGACTCAAAAGGCCTGGGTTAGGGAAACAAATTTTTCTCTCTACCAATAGCAACAAAAACTGAATATAGTTATTCTAAAAGACCTTCAATAAATAGCTACTTCCAAAAATCACTTTATATTGCAATATGTGAGCTAATAAGCTTTTCAAGTATGGTATGTAAAGAAAAATGTTTTAGGGAATTAAAAGACGTGCATTCAAATTTATATTCAATTTCTGCATCCTTTATTTTTCTTTCATGGCATTTTATTAACTGGTGGAAATTTATAACTATGTTTTGATGTTAATCATTACAAATCAGTTGTGAGAAGACATAAGGATGGCATGTTAAGTACTAGACCCTTAGGTCAATAAATTAAGGCCAAAGTCAAGATGAAGAATAAAAACCTATGTGTGTTCAATCACCCAGCATATATTTACAGAAAACTTTCAGTGAAAGTGCAGCAAGTAAAAAATATGTAAGACAAAGCTTGTCCTCAAGGTGCTTACAAGAAATTATCAGAATCAGGTAAAAATGCTTGCTGACCAGTACAAACAGAAAGTTCTTATAAGAAAGATAAATCTGATACCACATTCATATTTTAAATAAAGATTGTAGGAAGGTACACAGTAACCTCTGCTGAGTAAAATTAAGGAGGCCTTTCAGCTGTCTATACTTTTATGGTTTGGAATTTTTACAAGCATGGATTATTTTTGTA
>VMDR010007284.1:0-41343 GCA_007922815.1 Macrotus californicus | reverse complement strand
ATATGAATTTTCAAAATATTTCTAATTCCCCTTATGACTTTCTCTTTGACCCACTGATCATTCAGAAGCATGATGTTTAATTCCAAATATCTAGGGGTTTTAAAGATATATTTCTGTTATTAACTTTAAATTTAATACTTATGTTCAAAGAACATGCTTAGCATGATTTCAATTTTACAAAAAGTTGTTAAGGTGCCCTGTCCGGTGTGGCTCAGTTGGTTGGGTGTTGTCCTGTAAAGCAAAAGGTCACCAATTCAATTCCAGGTCAGGGCACATGCCTAACATTGCAGGTTCAGCTCCAGTCGGGGTATGTATTAGAGGCAACCAATTGATGTTTCTCTCTCACATCAGTGTTTCTCTCCCTCTCTTTCTCCCTCCCTTTCCCTCTTTCTAAAAATAAATTTTAAAAACTCTTTTAAAAAGTTGTTAAGGTTTGTTTAATGGCCTAGAACATGATAATTATGGAAAACTTAGAAAATTCATATGAGCAAAAATAACGTTTAAAAGATCCATTGTCAAGAGTTAGTTAACAGTTTGATATGTGTTGTTTAATGTCTTTCATTATACCCCCATATATATATACATACATGTATTTGTGTGTGTACCCATTTGTATGTGCTATATATAGACATACACATATCTACAAATGTAGAATCATGCTATATAGATACTTTATCTGTGTAAAGCAGCATAAATTAGTGGTTAAGGCATGAGGTCTTAAACCACACTGCTTGGGTCCAAATCCAGGTTTCACAGTTCACCAGCTCTGTGACCTTTGGTGAGATCCTTAAACTCTCTGTGCTTCAGTTCCTCACATGTAAAATGAGGATGATAATAATGGCACTGACCTCTTAGGGATTGTTAAGGGAATTATTTGGACTAATACAAATAACCTACATAGCCTTGGCATTTTGTTAACATTATACAAATGCTTCCTGTTTTCTACTATTGCTTCCCCCATCATGGCTCCAGTGTAAGCATGCACCACGGTTTATTTAGCTCATACCTTAGTAACAGGTATTTGGATATGCTCAACATTCACCAGTACAAAGTTACTGCGATAAAGATCACAGGTAGGGCACATCCGTGGTTATTTCCTTCCTTAAGATGAATTCACAGAGGTACGATTGCTATTTTGAAGGATGGGTCTATTTATAAAGATTTTTGATGCTTTTGCTCAAGTCCCAAAGAAAGTTTATTTTTGTTTGTTCACTTGCTTTAACTTGTTTACCAACCCACCATTATGTAACAAAGTGTGAAAATGTGTCATTTTAGGAAATATTTTCCACAATCTTCTAAAATAATTCCTGTTGAGGTTTGAGTAGATAATAGCATTAGAACACAACTCATTCAGGTAAGTTTCAAAGAACTCTCCAAAGAAAGGATCTCACTTCAGGGCCCCAGATCATGAACGTTTCTTTTATAAATGAGTCCCAGAAGGATGACAGCAGACGCCAACCAAAAACACAAAGGAGAATGTGCTGCTTCACTGAACAAGTTTTTAAACTGTATAAATTAAATCTGGAAAATCAATGAACTGATTAAGAAAAATTGCCTTTCAGGCATTTACAGCTTTTTAAAGTTAGACATAAATCTGCCTTCTGTGGGTGTAGATCACATAGACCTTTTATGAAAGGAAAATGTTTAATAGCATGTAGAGTGCCTAGAAATAGAAATTTCTCTATATAATTCTACATATGTATACATGTAATACATATGCTATAATATATATAAATATCAACATATAATGAAATGGGAAGTATTCTCTCTCTAACTCTGTCTCTCTGTCTCTGTCTCTGTCTCCCTGTCTCTCTGTGTCTCTCTCCCTCTCTCTCTCCTAAAGAGTAGTGTTTAGAGAGGTGAGGAATATGGCCTCGAAAGTTTTATCTTAACAATTTTCCACATTCAACTCCATTTCCCAACATGAATAGCAAATGTTTGAAAAAACTCTGGTCTGCAAGTAAATAAGACCAAACCCAAGAATCTCATAATCTCTGCCAGAAAAGTGTGGTTGGTGAAACCAGGCCACACAGTCTTACATATTTAACCAAGCCTTAAAGGTAAAGAGCCTGGGCCATTCTCACAAATCAAGATTTGCCAGAAGCTAAATTTAATCATATAAAAGAGAGATCACTCCAGGGAAGTCATCTTTACCTGAAGAAATCTATAGGGGGATAAAAGGACAGCCCTACTTCGGGGAAAGAATTGAAGCAATTCTACTGATATTTTCTTGCAGTAAACAAACCAGCTGTTAGAACAAGCTGATCTACTTTAAGGACACATAGACCCAGAGAACTAGAAAAACGAGGTGCATGCAGAAAGTTTTTCTCATTAAAAAAGCTCTCTTTAAAAAGAATTACCAATCTTCTGAAATGTAATTTATACTCCAAGGTTCACTTTCCTTTGTCTCCAAAGTCTGAGATTTTCCTAAAAAATTAAAGTTCCATTGTACAGAATAATTAATTCAGTATACTTTTGATATCCTAGGCATGTGAAGGAGACCTATTCACTATGAGAATCAAAACTGTGGGCTTGATTAGAGTGTGGTCTGTTTGGAAATCAGGAAATCAGAAAACTGGTATCCAACCTAAGCCTATTTTATTCATTTTACTTCCTTCTCTTTAAAATAAGATCCTGCTACCAGTCTGGATTATTTATGTCTTCCCAAATGACAGGTCTTCATCTGAAAAATTCATGTAAGTTTTTGACATCTTCAATTTAGTTGAATAAAAGATCTCATTAATACAAGCTGGTAATGATAGTTTATCAAAATGTTTGCTCTGTGCCTCTTTCATAGGAGTGCACATTAACAGAAACAGTAAAAAATGTGTCAGCTTCTCATCTAATTTAAACATCTTGAGACTAAGACAGATTTCAAAACTAATTAGTTTTATACCAGCAAAGAACAGCACCAACAGAACACGTTCTCTTTTCAAAGTGCTTTTCTGTTATTACTCACTTTATCTGCCGCGTTCCATGAGCTGGTTCAGTCTAGTCTCATTTTATGGATGAAGACGTCTGGCACCATCTTCATCCATAAAATGAGACTAGACTCCATGAAGACAAGACAACAATAATCTGCTGTAGTTATAAAATGAAGGCAGTGGACGGTGGTCACAACCAGTGAGAAGAATCATTTTCTGAGTCCTGATCCTACCTTTCTTGTGGATTGTTGAGATATATTGTCTTTACTTCTTTTAATACACACACACCTACACGAACAGGCATATTTTTTTATGTCAAGCTACAGTTCACATTGACTTTGCATACACAGTTATAAAACAAACCTGTTCTGATAAGGCAGATGGCACAGCAGAGTAAAAAGAAACTAGAACTTTGGAGTCAAGTAGATCAACTCAAATCTTGGTTTTGCCACCGACCAGCTATGAAACTCTCTCTGAATGCCATTTTCCTCACCTGTAAAGTAGGGCTAATGGCATCACCTTCACAGAGGGGTAATGAGAACAGAGAAAATGTGAGCATAGTAATTGGTACATAGTAGATGCTTGACTGTTCCCTTCGTATTAGTAAATATGGTAGGTGGCAAATTAGTTAAATCATTGTCCTTTACTACCTACCCTGAACAAATGACAATTCACAAGCTTGCAAGGGGAAACAGCAAACAGCACAGGACAGGACTAAGCTGGATGTGCAGTCCTCAGATAAGCTGCTCACAAGTGGCCAGACAGATGTGAGTAATTCTCTTGTCCCTGTCACTAACCTACTCTGTCCCAAGGACTAATGGTGGTGGCAATTACCAAAGGGCTATAGGTAAGCAGTGAGAGAGGCAAGCTGTTACAGACAGGACTAATCCAATATCAGATAATTCTTTCCCATATAATTATATGTTGAATTTGTGCACAACTGATTCCATAAACTCTTTTTTCCCAGGGATGCTAAACTCAGCAAAGCCAAGCTACTGCCATGCTCCTTTTTCCATCATTAGCCTTGGCCTCCAAAACTACTCAGGAAATTCTTTGCCATTCATTCTAAAGGGAATCACTCTAAGAAGCTAAATCAATCAGGATACCTTTTCCTTTTTCTTTTTTTTAATTACTTTATTGTTGTTCAATTACAGTTGTCTACATTTTCCCCCCTCAAGATACCTTTTCAAACCATTTTCATACTCTTTCAAAACTCTTTATTGGCATACTTTGCCAATTAGAAAACAAGTGCCCCAAAGGGATCATTTTCTTCTTCAAAAGGACAGGCTGTGTCTTGTTCTTTGTAAAAGGGAGCAGGGGCTGATGCAGTGAACCACAGATTCCCAAAGATCCTTGGGATTTCCTGCTGGAACTTTCCACTGCTGCCACCAGAGGCCCAAACAATCAGACCCTGATACCAAATATTAGTCCGCACCTTTTCTCCAGCACACATGACTTTGAACTAGAGAGTTAAAAACTTTTTTATGGGAAGAAATGTAGGGATCCAAATGTTCATTGCATGGTCTTGAATGAGTGTTCTAACCTCCCAGACTGCAAAGAGGCTGGTAGCAAGTTTGGCATCTTGACCACCACCCCGTGGTCTTCTACGGGGAAAAGTAGTCTGGTGTATGGAAACCACTGAACTAGGAGTTGAAAGACCCGGTTCTAGCCCAAGTTCTGATAACATTTGTGTGGGACCTTGACTTCTATGGCTTTAGCTTCTTCCATTTATACAATAAAAGTCAATGGCCAGATCAGTGATTCTGATGAAAGTTGGACTGTTGTCCCAGAAAAATGGAAAAAAATCTCAAAAATTGGCACACAGTACCTGGAGGTGCATTGGCCCACAGGGTTGGATGGGCCTCCCCACTTCAGGATGCTGTGACTACTGTTCTCATGTATCCTGACAGGAAGGGGTGTCTCCTCCCTACTGGCTCCTATTGCTCTTGTTGCAAGAGACAAGGAAGAATGGATTAAGGAGCAAGAGGCATGAGAGGGCCAAGGTGACAAGTGATGATTAGATCATTAGCTAAATGTATTCTCTTTACACATAAACTTAGGCCTCTGTGCAAAGAGAGAGTTCACTGCTGTGGCCCTGTATGCATTTACATGAGAAATCAGCCAAAATGTCTCATTTACTGTCAGTGTTATATGCATGAAAGAGATAAAGAGAGAGAGCCTGCCCTTTAGTCTTGTCCTACCTATGAATACACAGCAGAAGTCCGCCTGCATACAAATCGCCCAGCAGGGCTTCTTGCGGCAGAGTGGAAGCCAGAGGTGCTCCTTGGCCAGTGCCTTATCCCAATGAGGGCTAGGCAGCAGTGGCCTGTGGTAGCAACAGAAAGTCACCAGCAGTATCTCAGCAGCACAAAGAATAAACATAAAGAATAAGGTACAGTTCTGCATTGCCTACTAATTAGGCAATATTGTACCTAGAACTTATATGTACGACCCATGGACATGAACTGAATGGGGGGATGCCAGTGGGGTGGAGGTTGCAGGGTGGAGGGGAATAAAGGGGATAAAAAAATGGGACAACTAATATCATAAGCAATAAAATGTACTTTAACACATAAAAAAAGTTGTTCTGAGAATTAAATGAATTAATATAGGTAAAGGACAGTACCTGGCGCTAGGATAGCACTAATAAATGTTAACCGTTAGTGCCCAAAAACTAATTTACAAAGAAAAGAAAAAAACACTAAAATTCAACTCCACTGTGTATATGGAGTACATGTGGAATCAAAAAGATCTTTTACTCAATAATTAGATAAGGAGGCCAGGAACTAGAAGATAGGCTAAGTCCTAATCCATTTATTTAGCACAATGAGAAACACCAATTTAATGCATCTACAATTATTCTCATAAAACTAACACTGGTTAAGTTCTACATTACCTGTGCTGGCTCTCTGTTTGACCCCATCTGCCCCCAGATCCATTCTCTGCCTTCCTCTGCTCTATTCAGTATCCCAGAAAGCAGAACTCTGACATGTGGGCTCCTTCACTCCAGACTCCTTACTAGGTCTGAGCAATGGGAGGCTCCAGCAAGGGATGGAAGCGCAGTAGGGATAATCCGCAGCTCCAGCTCCTGGTGAGTGGCCCCACTCCCATGAGCCCAGCTCCCTCGGGGTTTGTGGGTAATGCCATTCTCTCCCTGTTCCCCCTCAGGCCAAGGGGTTACAACCATCTCCCACGGTGGCTATACTCTGGATATTTCTCCATCCCTTGCTGGTCCCCTAATGCTGTCCATACCTCTGAGAACAGTCTAGTGCACTTTCTTTGGTTAAACCCTTTTGACTATGGTATCTGTTTCCTACTGGGACATTAACTGAAACATTTCTTTTCTTATCTAAATGTTTTCTTCAAATCAACCTTTGCTCCCCAACCAGAAGTCAGCAGAGTTGCCTTTGATTTCTTCATGCTTCATCTCTTCCACCTCACTCCCTCACTCCCATCTCAAATACAAAGAGCAATGTGCTCAAGGCACAAAAATACGGCCAGCACACCTCGCGCTCCATCTGAGCTCACCTTTCTCTCCAGTGAGCTAAAGAAATTGTCTCTAAACCTGGACGTGCCTGTTGCCATGAGTCTGTCCCAGGTAGGTCCAAGCAGTCGTTCTCACCTGCAGTGTCAGACTCTGCACAGCAGTGAACCAACTCTGCAGTAACTGCCACTGCCATCAGTTAGTAGTAATAACTAGGTGTGCATGTTACAGATACTGTGTCTATGTCTATACAGAACTAGGAAAGATCCAAGTTTTGTCAAAAATATCACTGCCCTAGTTTAAATTCTAGTCCTTACCGTGAGAGAAAAAAGGGTGGAATTGCCAATAGGACAATGTGAATTTTACAGGAATAACCTAACAGCCTTATTTCAAAAGCTGAAAGTGTCCACGAGGGTGTAATTTCTTCATTGAATACATGTTTGTTGAAGCCTGCCATGTGGCGGGCCCTGTGCCAGGCATAGAGGATACAGCAGTAAATAAGACAGAAATGGTCTCTCCCTTCAAAGAGTTTATGGTGTGATGATAAGGACACTTTTGACTAAGTTCATAAGAACGGTGAGTGTCACGAAGAAGAGATTCAGATGCTATCTGAGCATATGACAGAGGACCTGACTTACCCTGCGTCGTCAAGGAAGCAAAGTTGAAGCTGTGCCCTGAAAGACTAGCATCAGCTACATAAGTAGGGGTGAGAAAGATGGAGCCAAATGTGCAAAGAGGAAGGGAAAGAAGATCACGTGTTCAAGGAATCAAAATAGGCCAGCATGGCTATAATAGAAAGAGTACAAGATGAGTCTGTAGAAGTGGGCTGGATAATTCAAAACTCTATAGCCAAATTAAGAATGTGGATCTTTTATTTTAAGGCCAATGGGAAGCTACTGAAGGGCTTTAAGAAGGAGACAAAAATTACCAGATTCTGCAAGGATCTCTCTGGCTGCAGTAGAACTAGCTCTATCAAGGAGGACAGAAATGGATGTGGGGACACTGGTTTGGAGGCTGGTGGACTCAGTTCAGGCCAAAGATGACACTGGTTTGAACTAAGGGAGTGATGATCATGGGGAGAAGTAATTAGATTCAGAAGGTATTGAGAAAGGGGTCCATAAGACTTGGAATTGGTGGAATGTGGAGAGTGAAGGAGAAGGTAGAGTTGTGATAACTCCTGGTTATCTGGCTTGTACAGCGAGATGTGCTAATTCCTGAGGTAGGGAATGCAGGGAAAGGCAGGGCTGCGGGCGTGAGAACATCGCCCATCAGGTTAGATGAAGACAAGGTGGTTAAGAACTACTGAACGAAGCTACAGGTTGGATCATACTAAATTGTCAATGCTGGACTGTCAGAGTTTAAAAACTGGTTCACGCTTATTCATCATAATACTAGGGAAAGCAGGCAAGAAATGTGCTGAGTTTGATGCTAATTTTAAACAAGAATCCAGGTTTCTTGCTCTGGAGATCACCTAGAGAAACAGGTGCCCAGCACAGCATGTGGAAGCTCCATCCTAGATCTTGGATCACCGTCAACACTACTGCATAGTGGATAGGCTGAAGCTCTTCTTTCCAAAACAAAGCCCCATCATGAACAATAAGGAGTATTAACCAAGGTCTAGCCTTTGCTCATTGCAGTTTCTGAGGGGACTATACCTCCTGCTCAGGCTGTGTGTCCTCTGCTCCCGTATTTGAAGACGTGGAGCCTACACTCTTGAAGCAAAATCACAACTGTTAACAGGGAAGTGAAGTCTACACAGTGTGAGACTGTTTTCACCGAGCACAGCTGTATCCTGCAGGTCACTTCAAATTAGGGATTCAGCTCACTTTTACTCTTGTCTGGTGCTAGTGTACCACCCATGATTAAGTAGGGATCCCAGAAATGTACTGCTAGTAAAAAGCAAAATTACACGCTTAAAAGACTCAAATGTCCTACATTAGCTACTATTAGCCAAGAGTTTTTTAAGGTGTTGGTATTAACAAGTCGATTTCTTAGACACAATATTTTCCTCGTGAAGTCTCCTTACAGGTTTGTAACAGTACTTGCCTGTTTTCTCCACTCCCCCAGGCCCCAGGGCGGAGAGGGAGGGAAATGTATACACATGTTCAATTGCCTTCTCTGCTTAATTTATTTCTACACTGCTTTACCAAAGAGATAAATTTTTAAGTAGAAAGGGGTTACTGTGACTTTCTATGACTTTGTTAGTTTCTCTCAAGAAAACAACTGCATATTTACATTTCATAATTTTAAAAAGAGCTTCTAAATGCCTGTCAAATGAGATGTTATTTATAATCCACTTTATTGGGTGATTTAAAAAAATGTGTAGACATGTCTGTGGCTAGGTGGTTGCTGTTGGTTAAAGCAGCAATTCCCCACCTTTGGAAATTTTTCAATACTTTGTTGGATTTGGTTTGATTTTATATTTCCTACCATGTCCACTTCTCAGGGATGGCATGTACACATCTTCATATGAACTATGAGGGCCAGAAACCCCCAAAATATCCTGAATTCTCTCTCTTCCTTCATCCCATTCTCTTCCCAGTTTCAACCAAGCCACCAAATTCTGCTTGTTCTTCCTCTTAAGCATCTTTCTAATCTTTTTACTCTGCTCCATTCTCAAAGCTGCTGCCGCGATTTAAGCCTTACACTGTCCAACCCTGACAACAGCCAGAGCCTCCCCACTCTTGTCCCTGTTTACATTGCTTTCCCCACTCAAGCCATCCACAGTACATCAGCAGGACCTTCCTGAACACACAGAGCTGGTCATGTCCTTCCTTGTACAAACCTTCAGTGCCTCTCCTTTGCCTGTAGAATGAAGTGCAATGCCCTTAGTTTGATGTGCAAGGTCATCTGTCTCATGGCTCTCTCCTCCCTTCCCAGCCTTATTTTCCCTTCCCCTCCCAACACTACTGTCAGCACCAGCCATGAACAATTACTTGTAGGTTCCTGGATATGATCTACACTCATTCATACCTTTAGATCATTGCAATTTTCCCTCTCAACATAGGACTCTCCCCTGCGAAATTAAGTTTTTTCTCCTTTGTGTTAGCACCAAACTGGGTATATACCTCTATTTCTGCATTTATCTCACTACATACAATAACTCTGTTTCCATGGCTGCCTTCCTCTGTAGAACACAATAAAGGCTAGAGCTTTTCTTATTTATTCTGCCTTTGACGATGCCTGGCATGGTATCTGACCCATGATATGTGCACAATGAGTGGAGGGATAAGGTGTCAAGTGGCTTTTGCTTTTTAAAAAAGTGCATTAATGAACATTATTTTGCTATAAGAACATAGGAAAATTCTTTAAATACGTAAGTTGTAAAGTGTTATCTAATATTCATTCAATTGTCGTAGTCCTACTCCCCACCCACAGTGGGTTGACTTCTCTCTGCTAAAAGGCCACAGAGAATGTCTGAATCCCAATCACACAAATATTTCTACAAATAGATACAAATATATCACCAAGGAGAAAAATTTCACACCACACACCTAACTGAGGGACCGTTGCCCCATGTTTATGCACAACACAGCAGTTATGAAATAAACAACACCTAAGAGGAGAATTGCCTACTCAGAGTTGAGAAGCAACTTAACAACCTTTTCATATACCAAAATTTTAAAAAAACTTTATTATTCTTTAGCTCACCCAAAAGAAGGGGGCTCCCCAAAATTGCTCAGGTCAAAGAGCTAACAATAATGCATCCACAAATTAAACCAGAACTTTACAAAGTTTTGCATCAAAAACACAACAAAAAATAAGAATCCCAGGGCCTGAGTTATGTTTTAATTTATTATTCAATCTTTGAAGATGTTCAGCCAGGCCAGCTAAAGTGTGTTTCCCTCCTGAGAGCCTCAAAAATAAACTTTAAACTCAGGAACTCTGTGAATCGTGTCCCTTTAGAGAATGAAACCACTTTGTTTGCTGACTTTGCCTACAGTGAAAGCACACACAGCCTCCATTTAGTTTAATTAACTATGGATATACATTGCCCTGAAGTGTTTTGTCTTTCTCGCTCTTTACAAATAAGACCACCAAGAAAGAATAGAAAAGATATTACTCATTCAGCAAACACACATGAGCTTGCTAGGCCCTGAGGCCACCGAGATGAGTAATTTATAGTCCTCTCCTTCAACAGGTTCTCAGCTCAGTGGAGATATGACACCTAATCATGTAATTATAAAACCACGTGGGAGATTAGTGATAGAGACACACACAGGGTTTGGTGCCAGCTCAGGAGAGGAGTATCTCACCCACAGGATAGAGTAGAAGAACAGACACACATTTTTGAGACTTAAGGCACCAAGAATAGGCATATTGGGAGTAAATCTGCAGCGAGAAGTGAAGAATGGAAAGATGAGGGAGTTTATAGCTACTCATCTCAGTTGTCTCAATAGCTGAGGATTCTAGCTCACTTGCTGGGAGAGAGGAGTCAAGGAGTAAGTGGGAGTGTCTCTCCTAAGAGCAGTGAAAGTGTGGAATCATTTTGGAGAGGACTGGGAAACGGAGATGCCTGAGACAGGAAGATGTTGAAGAGTGGCTCAGAGGGCTCAGGTAGGGCACTAAATCTGTGGGGAAGCCAGTCTGCAGGGGTACAGGAGAGGATCAGGCAAACAGGGACACATGGGTTTTGTAGAACCTTAAACAGAAAAATACAAGAGGAAGTAGGGGGCTGATGAGAAAGTTCTCATGGCTCGCCACAGGTTGGACAGAAAAGAAAGGTTACTCAGCAGGGCATGGTGACTAGTGTGACCATGCATCCCTGTTTGCCCAGGACCAAGTCGTGTCCACGTTCACCTGCAAAAGACTCCTTTTGGGCAATAAATTTAATGGTCGCCTCATGATGGCCTAGAAGAAATACTAAAAAAGTGAATGGGTATCTCTGAGGTTAAAGGGATAGGGCCGAAGAATGGAATGAAGACTTTTGTTTTGAGAGAGGTCCCTAATAACAAGAAGAGAGAGTGGTCCTGGAAGTGGGTGGCTGAGATGGTGCAGAGATGACAGCCTTTGGAGTCAAGGTAGCCCAAGAAACGTGAAGCCAATTGGTTGGATGGGTCATTCTCATGGCCACTGAGATCAGCATCTGGCACTTAGTAGATGTCCCATAAGTGTTTGAGGATATGACAGAAGTTGGGGTGGGAAGGGAGACTATAAGTCATGTCCCAATGTTACAGACAATAGGGGGGTTTGGCCAGAAGAGGAGAAACGGGAGGAGTTCGAGAAGACAGATGTGTGCCTGAGATGCAATATATTCTAAAAGTGTACTTTTAAAAGAGGGAGGAAGATCAATGATCAGACAGCATTCAGGGGCAAGCCAGTAGTTTGTGGGGTATGGGAGAATAAAAAGGCTCTATAGTGTGAGGCTGAGGAGGCGTGCCCCCAGGAGAGAGGAATGGTGAGCACCTCTGTGTGGGGTTTCCATGTCGTCTGCAGAGGGCAGCAAAGTCCCGTTAGGGGAGAGGCCCTGGGCTCTGTCTCTAGGTGAGTGAATCCTACAAAGGTCAAAAAAGGCACAGAAACCAAATATCAACTGTCATAGGAAGTTTGAGGGTACCAGGCAATTTTTCATGTATCATTTTTTCCTTGTATCCTAGCCTATACCTCGAAGGGATGGTATAGTGAAACAAAGATGATTCACTGCCTTACCTTTTTTTGGGCTAATGTGTCAATTATGTTATTTTATGTTATCACTTAACAATTGCTAGAAAAAAAAGACTGGTGTCTATAAGTCCCTTCCACTTCCCACATAATATATCTTGAACAGCAATTCTTCTAAGTCATTTGGGGAGAGAACTGTAGCTTGCCCCAACTGCCTCTTCCCATCTGTGTGGAGTGTAGGGCAGACCTCCACGAGCAACTCCCCACAAGTTGTTTTGAATTTCCTGAAAATGTGCAACATGCTAAATATTCTCAAAATACCTGTTAAATTAAATTAAATTATCGTAACCAAATACAAAGATGGTAAAACTCAAAATGTTTCAATGAAAAGAATTTCAACAAATTCAATATTTTTAGAATAATTTCAAAATGTCTGGGTTCCTCTGCCTTCAAATCATGGTTTGGGGTGCGGTGGAGAGCAGACTACAGAATTCTGGCCCCAGTGACACAGGAGGGAGAGTGTGGGATTGTGAAGGGGGCTGAGGAAGGGTTCATCCCAAACCTATTCCAGGGAAACAGGTCCTGTCTGGATCCCCTGCTTGCCACCCCTGTCCCAGTTACTGGCAGGCCTAGACGCATGTCCTTGAGCATGTGGCAAATTCTCTTGATTAAAATTGTCCTTCCCATCCAGTATTGACTTAAGTACTTCCATCTTTTCAAGTGCTCATGAGGATTGTGGTCTCTGGTTCCAGAGCACCTGAGGCTCATCTCATTTAGCAGTCGCCTGTGTTTTCATGGTTTTTCTCTGGGTCAGCCTCAGTCTAAATATCAAACAAGATAATGGAAAGATTGTAACCGGGGTCACCAGTTGTATAGAAACATGGGAGGTGACTTTTATTTTGGTTTGTTCTTATGAGGAACTCTCCTGTGTGAATAATTTAAATAGTCAAAAATATCACTGTCTGAGCTAGGGGCATCTCTGAAAAATGGTAGCAATATGGGTGTGCGTTATTTTATTTCTTCCTGTTTCATTATTTAGATCCACGCGCTTCTGCAGCAGTAGGTACCTAAATTTATCTCATAAATCTGTCAAAAATCACTGCAGCCGCAACTATGAGTTTAGCTAACAAATACAAATAAGACACCAGCACCCTTTCGAAGGAATTTGGAATCAAAATGTCACGTGGCATGGTGAAAGATACCAAGGCTTTCAGAATGCAGTTTGTGTTGCAGGCACTGTTGACAGCTAGGGGTGGAGTTCCTAAGGGAAAGTATGATATTTAAATTAAAGTAGCAGTGGGAGATGCCTCTTGGGAAGAGGGTATTCTCTCTTTGAGATTCATAGGAGAGACCTTCATAAGACAGAAGAGATTATTCATTGAAACTTCTCCATTTTACTAAGGGAAGGATGACAACCCAGAATTTTGGGTCTGTTCAAAGACCCACAGCACATCGCAGGTGCAAACCAGAATCCGCAGGACCGGAGTCAGTGACTTACATTACACAGACTGTTCTCCAAGAAAGAAGGACCAAGCCATGCTTTCATTTCTGGAGATGGCACATCAGGGGGTCCCGCTCAACACTCCATGGCTGTCATGGACACATCATTTTTTGACCACCAAGCATTATTTCCTAAAGTCCTCTGACTCCTTTGTGGACTCATTTCTCTCCTACTAGGACAGATTTGGTGGGAGGGTTAATCCAGGCCCCAACTGTCCACTGTGGAAGCTAAGGCCAACTCTGGAGGTGTTTTCTCCCACGCAACAGTGGCCAGGGGCAGGCACAGAGGGGTCCAGTGATTCCAGCGAGCAACCCAGCCAAGACGGGAAGGCGATCAGTTCCTGCTCCTGAGACTTAACACCTCTCTCTTTTAGGTTTATGTTTTGAGCACTGCTTTCTATTCAGGGATTTTCCTATATCTTTGCAAGATACAAGACGTATTCCCCTATGCAGTAAAAGCAGAGAAAAACTATCCATCTGCTGAGATTTGGGTATAAACAGCTGATGACGTTTTGATGTCATGCCAGTATTATCTTGGGGTTAAAAATCATTGACCTCCGAGCTTTTTAAAAGAATAGAGAAAGTTTCCATTCCAAGATAACATTTAAGATGAGTTATAAAGAACCAACACACACAGGTCTGAGGCTGAAACCAGAATTAGATTAAAATGTCAGAGATCACAGTGACATCAGTGTGAAAGGTGTTATCTACGGCTACATGTTGATTTTTTTAACCCTTCTCTATATTTACTTAAATCTAGTGTTTGATAGTTTCATAATGTTAACTTTTCCTGTTTTGAGCTTTAGTGTTTGAAAAATAACAGCAAGTAGACAAAGTGGTAAAATGAGGTAGAAAACAAATCTAGCTCAGGGGGAAAAATCACCTCTGTCTATGCTTTGCCCTGCATATGAAGCATACTCATCACGACTGGAGCATGACGCATGGTGGCAGGCCTGAGTCACACATGCCATTTCTTGGACAAATGCACCCTTTGACAGACTGACCTTACAACCGAAAGTTTAACAAACAAGGATAGTAAAGTCATGATTTCTATCTGAATTAAAAAAAAAACAACATTCATATAATAGGAAAAGCTTTTTAGTTTCAAAACATTGAGGAAGTGAAGCAGTCTAGTTAGGGGTAATTAAGATACATTAAATGCTCACACATATTGCTCTGTGTGTCATGTTCTTCATCCTGACATTTATAAATCAATATGTTGAGCCAACAAGTCTTTGGGAACCAGAAGTTGAGCCTTCCAATTGCAGTAACCAGGCAGATGGCCTTACAAATAGAGTTAAGGAGCTTCAGTCAGAAGAACAGGTTTTACACGTTGGGAGGAAGAAAACCCAGACCACGCTAAACTGCGTTATGCGAATGCAATAAGGAATTCTCTATCTTACAGGAAAGGCAAAATCTATCTACAAAAAAAGAGTCCCCCAGACTGTCTGTCATACATCAGAACATTCATGCACGCAAATGGAAGCCAGAGTATATTTCTAACACAAATCATTTTCACAGAATGCATGAACAATTTAAAAAGCTATTTTAAAATTCATGTTATATTTTGAAAACAAACCATCTGTTGTTTTTGAAGAAAAGAATATGAAGTAAGCTTCAGAGCCAAAGGTGACAGGAAGGGCACTGATTCATGGATAAACACATAAATATGAAAAAATATTCAGCCTGCAGATTTGTAAAACATATTGCCAGAGATTGCCAATGCCAGGGCCTGGGCTGCTCTGGCTTCGCTACTGTTCAGTGTGGGCCTGGGCTCAGCCACCACGCCCTGGGTGGTGTAGGCGATGTCAGAAACCCCAGCTTCCCAGCTGACTGACTTGGAAAGTATGTACTTTGAAAGTGAAAGTTTCATGTTCAGAACTCAAGACAGAAATATGACTATGGTTTTTAAAACAATACATTTCTACTATGAAGAAGTGTCAGTTTTCTTCTTTTAAAAATTGTCCATGACTATTAAAGTCAGCTTGTAGGAAGATTTTCAATCAACCAATGAATCTAGAAACATCTAGGATAACTTTGGGAGGGGGAGCCCAGCAGGCACAAAAGACACAAGACTGAATTTAGAAGCATATCTTGGTAGATAAAACAAACGACCTACATTTTCAAGACTGATATGCGTTTAAGAATACTAGAACAGTCTTCCACTGATGCATTAGTAATACGAAGGGGGAGATTTTCACACTATAATACGAACACCAAGTTTTAAATATTTTAACCTTTTAATTATGAAAAATTTTAAGCATATATAACATAAAAGTGGAGAGGATAGTATAATGAACTTCCAAGTACCTTTCAACCCGCTTCAGTGATTATCAATTCATGATCTAGGCTTGATAAGTCTAGGACATAGATAGTAATCTCAGTGTATTCCAGAAGATGATACTTCATTTTCCAAAAGAAATGTTTAGCTTTGCTCTATTCCATGATTCCCACCCAAATTTTTAAACTAGCTTTCAAGCTAGCTATTTTAAGAATCAAAAAACAGATTGGAGAGAACTGAGAGATTATTATCTAATCAACAATATCTCCCCTCAATGCAAGGCCCCCTTACCCAAGATCCTCATAGAGTGTAAGGAAAGTCTTTCCAGAAACAATAGGAATTCTTTAACATTCAGAAAATCTGCCTTAGGAAGGAGTGGGCACTCCACCCCTAGAAAGGCTGAGATACAGGCTGGAGCTCAGCAAACACATCGCACAGGCAGACCTTGAAGATACTGCGCGTTGGGTTCCAGATCACTGCAATAAAGCAAGTATTGTGATGAAGTGAGTCATATGAATTTTTTTGTTTCCCAATGCATATAAAAGTTATGTTTACACTATGCAGCATTCTATTAAGTGTGCAATAGCATTATGTCTTCAAAGAAACAAGGTATTGAATCCATACCTTAATTAAAAAATACTTATTGCTAAAAAATGCTACCATCTGAGCCTTCAGCAAATTGTAAATACATCAAAGATCACTGATCACAAATCACCGTGACAAATATAATAATAATGGAAAAGCTGGAAATATTGTGAGAATTACCAAAATGTGACAAAGAGACACAAAGTGACTATATGGTTGAAAAATTGCACCTAGGGATGTGCTCAACACCAGGTTAACACAAACCCTTGATGTGAAACAGTCAGTGTCTTCAAAGTATCATAAAGCAGAGGCACAAGACAATGAGGTAGGCTGTATCCTGGAATTCTGGGAGGAGAGTGTGCTGGGGAAACAAACATCTTAGTTTGAATCCTGGCTTTGCCCATTGGTAGCTGTGCCTTCTCTGAGTCTCAACCCTCCCTTACAAGGTTGCTATTAGGATCCAATGAGGTAACATAAATAAAAATGTGTAGCACACAGAAGATGCTAAATAGACACCTCTTTCTTTCATCTCCTTGTAGTCCCAAAATCCGTTGCACATAATGACAGAGAAAACAAACACGGATATAAAATATTTTAATAAATGAAGTTGCATACATATATAATTGTTTAGCTACTGTCTTATTATGGGATAACATTTACTGAAATTAGTAGAGTTTTCCCATGGCTAGATTTTCCCCTAGACAATGCACATGTAAAAGGATTGAAGAATATAGTGCTTTCATATCAGAGCATTAAGCTGGGACAACACAGGGGGAAAAAAATCACTCCAGAGATTTACAGCAATTAAGAACTAAATCAGTTTTGTTTCTTCACTCATATTCTTATGCTATAGAGAAAATAACACAATTGGAACAAGAGAAGTTTTATAGAAAAGAAGAGAACCCCATTAAAAGGAAAAGGAAAAAATCCTAAAGTAGATAAATCCATAACTACGGTGTCTGTCACTAGCTTAATTACCAGCTCCAATGGTATGAGTTTCAATTAATGACTCCAGGGTGGTTTCAACGCCCAGGACCCTTCGGTGTAAAGTAGGTTCTCATGTAGCCTTGTGCTCAGAATCAGCATCTCTCTGAGAAATGGTTGGCTCTCTCTACCTTCTAGTACTCATTCCCAACGTGGAAATTTTCTAACAGCTACATGGGGCGTCATTATTATTCTATATGGAACCAATGTTTTGTTTTGGTTTGCTTTTGAAAAAGAAATTCTTTTCCAGAAGCACCTGCCATATGACAGGTACTGACACCTGTGATGCAAATAACACCACGTGCTGGAGCAGTTAAGTGTCCCCCCAGGTCTGACTTCTCATCTCGGGTGCACGGGGCTCTGGTGACTTTGTTGCAGATTTTTTTCTTCAATATTGTGCTCTGCTTTCCTTCTTTTCGTGGGTGTTCTATAACCATCAAAGTGAAAAATAGATTCTATTTTTAAAGCCTAAAATTATTTATTGAGAATGTTTTGGTTCATCTCTCCTTTGTAACACATTGGTCTAAAAATTGTTGGCTTAAAACGACAATTTTTTAAATTTGTTTGTTTTTGCCTCATGATTCTGCAGGGTAGCTGGGCAGTTCCACTGCTTGTTTCACCTGAGCTCACTCACGCAGTTACATTTAGCTAGAGAGCTGGTGGGGCCAGAGGGTCAGGATGGCCTCACTCATGTCTAACGGTTGATGCCTCCCGTTGGCCAGGATGCCTCAGCCCTCCGTTTCACCTGCGGGAGGCCAGACTGCCTTTTCTTCCTGACTGTCTCAGGGCAGTGTCCTGGTCCTGAGTGGTCTAAAGCAGAAAGTACAAGCCTCTTCAGGCTTTGGAAGTTATATAACATTATTGCCATGGCATTCTATTGATTAAAGCAAGTCAAAAGGCCAGCTCACATTCAAAGATAGGAAAATAGATTCTACCTCTTAAGGGGAGAAACAACAAAGTCACATTGCAAAAACGTTGAGGAGGAAACCTTAAAGCCATTTTTTAAAACAATCGGCCGCAGAGGGCTCTAAACAACGCTCCCGAATTCAGGGTCTTTCCTTTCTCCGCACCACACTTGCCTCTCCAAAGCCCAAGCACAGCACAAGGCCTCTGGCTGGGATCTCTCACGGGTCAAAATCTAAACCTTTGCTTAGAATTACAACACATCTCTCAGTGTTCTGACTGTATTAATAATCCACAAAAGGCTAAAACCTCACCTGCGAGTGGAAATGTAAGGAAGAAAGAGAGCATTTCATTTTTTCACAGTAATAATATATATATTTCCAAATGAAAATAATATTGTAGAAAAAAAAGCTCAATCACATACAATACCAGCAACTGCCATGCTTGGAGGGTCCACGCAGGAAACCCTCTGAGATCCGTAGGTGGAGAATGTGATTGTGATGGCGGACCGACCATCAGGACACCTCCAGGATGTTGCCATGACCACACAGCAGGCTCTCCCGCATTGGGCATGCCCCAACAAAGGCCAAGAGCGACAAGTGGGTGGATTGTGCTTGGACTGGTCCTCAGAAACCAGGAGCTCTGGCCTGTGTGACTGCTACCGTGAACCTGACTCTTCTGTCTGTGCCTATAGGTTATGGAGAAAGCATTTTAGATGTCTCTGATAAAATAAAGTAATAAAACACCAGAATATGATTTCCCCCCAAATTCTGGCTACTGCTAAGCAGTGGGATATTTAAAGAGATTGCTGTGCAAATGGAAACTTGCCTTAAGTTTTAAAATATTTTATTTGGGAAAAATAAAGTCATGAAGTTATTACAGAGCTTTGAGAGCCAAATTTGTTCCCATAGGTATTGTGCTAAATTATACCAAAAAACACTATACATACTTTTTCTGTCAGTGATTCATATCTTCCTTCTTTAAAGATTATATGAAAGATATTTCGAGGTGTCAGTTGTTCTGCTTGGTGTTTTTTCTATTAACTGGCTGTCGATCTTCCAAATTGGTTACAGTCACTGATTAGAAACACCTGGGATGATATATCATCACTGTAGATGTCTATTCCTACGATCTACTCCCTATTCTGCACTTGCTTGGATTCCTCAGTTTATTTTTTTCTCTTTCTTTCTGGGGTTAACCGATGACATTTCACTGCTTTGAAAGAACATAAGCTCTGCCATTATCTCTTGACTCTAGACTGTGAATTATGGCACTTAAAGAATATACATTGTCCAGAACTGTGAACAGATCCCTGGAAAGGAGTTCATAGCGAGGTCGCAGCAGAGGTGAAATGACCCACTGAGCTGTCAGGAGTTAAATGCGTGTGGCGTGAACAGCAGTGCGTGACCAGCCGGTTTTACAACACTCAAGTTCAGCCCTCAGTTTCTGACATGTTATCCTCTCTCTACACTGTCCTCGAGTGTCATAATGCACACTTTATTACTGTGAGCCATGCTGCATTGGGCTTTCTCAAAGAGTGGTGAAATGCTAGCAGCTCCCACAGAATACGGCAGAACAATGGGAACAAAACCACCAATGAGCAGAAACTTGGCACTCCCTGCCTCCAAGGGCAGAGCAGTTGAATTAATCTTTCCCAAATGCAACTAATTGAATCTTCCAGTCCAAAGTAAATAGAGATAAGGCTTATTGGATTACAACACTAAGTGGGAAAGCATCAGCAAGTAGTAGGGGTGGCTGGAAGAAATTGGGGGCAAAGATTTGTACTCACTGAAACAATGAGTAAGGGAAATGTACCTATAACTCATTTCCACGTGAAAAATTCTGACAGGTGCCCTAATGATGTCTACAAGTGAAGGTTCAATAATCTAGGAAGTTAGTTTCCCAGACCAGAAATGCTGGTCTGTCTCTGCCTTGGAGGCATTATTAGGCATTGTTAGGATCTATTTGACTCCTGAGGGCCTGCACTCACTTATCTATTCCACAAGTTTTTGTTGACCTCCTATATGGCCCACATCCATGTCAACATCACAGGGATTTTAAATCTGGACAGAAAGCAAAATGAGCTCCGTCCTCAGAAGAGAAGTCAGCAATACTACTGCTGCTAAGGCGGGCTTTCCTGCCACCAAGTCTGCTGGCTCCCATCCCTCTCTACCCAAATGAACCTCCAGGACCCTGACTGCCTGGATCTAGGCCTCCATCCACTTGTTCCTCTGCTCCTGCTTCCCTCCTGGGTGTGGTTCCCGCCGCCCCAGGACCCAACTCTGCCTCCCTAGCTGCATCCTGCTGCATACTGTTCTGGTGTCCAGGGTGGATTATTACATGCAAAGATGTTAAAAAAAAAATGGATGGGCAGATTTAATTAACCTGCTTTTCAACTAAATTAACTGTTGTTTTGTTTATTTCTCAAAATTATTGGAAGTCTGCCTAATTCCACTGGATTTACCATGCCAAACTCATTAGTACGCATAGACAGCTTTGTTTCCTCAATGCTTAAAGTGTCAGCGTTTTAAAGTTTCTAGCAATGGGGCAATTCAGGAGGACTCTCAGCTGTGTCCTGGGCAGCTTTTCTCCAGACTAAACACAAAGAAACAACTTTTACTCTCACTTTGCAACTTTCAAAAATAATACAAAGTTTCTTTTGTAATCAGTCCACGGATGGTGGCCAGGCTTTGTGTGTGTGACACTGTGTCTCTTCTTACATAAACACCGCCTTGGGAGCACTCAGGGCTTATGTGCCCTGCCAGGAGGTGGGGCTTATAGCTTCTGAGAATTGGACTAGGGAGCAGACACTTTTGGGGCAGGGTTCTCAGGATGCCTCCAGGTGTTTGTGCAATCACTTAGACCTGTAGGTGTTGTAAAATCTCCATGACACTCCCCCACCATCCACCAGAGGGTCTTGCATTTGAGATGCTCCATCTGAGACCTCCTAAGGACCCAGGGAGCAGAAGGAATCACAGCACATCAAAGTTTAGCTCTGTGCCAATTGCCTTCTCTCTCCCTGCCTTTTCCTATTGGAAGGTTTCTTTGTGTGGTAGAAGTGATTAACAATGCAGCATTGGTCAGGAGAATTATTTGTTTTTAATCACGCAGTCCCTAGCTGTGACTGGGAAGGACATGTATTCTTTAGCAACTTTGGGCTAAACACCAGGATCCAAAGATCTTCCCTTTCTGGACTTTCAAGCTGCCTCCTGTGGGTTGTGTTGTGGGCAGGACCAGCAGGAATGCTTGAGGAGTGAGACTTGCTGGGCAGTGGTGTGGAGTCTCAGCCCCACCCTGGGCTTGAAGCTCCATTTATTTATTATCTTCTCCGCTGGCAGAGCTTCCTCATCTACAAGTCAGAGGTAATCATTCCTATCTGAGAGGCTCTCTGTAACAGGAAAAAATCACCGATGTGGGGTACTTAGCATAAAGCAGGCTCTCAGCAAATGGTAGCTATTGTTATTTTTCACTTAAAATGCAAGGCAATGATAACCTAACTCCCGTGAGACTTTCATATCTATTTATAATAATTTATAAAAAGCCACAAAACTCTATTTTAAGAGATTTCTTTTAAAAAACTATGATTATTAGTTACATATTGCATTTTCCAAGTACTTACGGACATAATTTAGGTCGTATCTTTTAGGATTGTGGGTAAGTTATTTAATTGTTGTTTTTCTGTTTTTTCAATAGCATGCATATTTTGCCTCTAAACATGCTAAAACCCTTAAGCTGCCCAAACTGCATCCACAGATCCATAAGGAATGCTTGCTGGAAGAATGATAAGGTTTCTAGATTCTAGTTTTGTGGGGGTTTGTGAGGGGAGGGGGTAGCTTGTTTATGTCTTTCAAAGCTTTGTGTCATTCCAAAATAACTCAAGGAATAGAAGTTATGCAAACACCATTTATTATCCAGAAATGCAAGAATAGGAAAAATGTGCTTTAACAATTTAGGAAGATATTATGAAGGCGTGAAGGGTAGAGTCTGGAGTGCGTGAGCCATGTCCAAGTTCCAGCTCGATTCTACGGGCTTCAGAGCAGCTCAGTAAGGGGCAGCTGGCCACCTTCCTACCCTCTCCTGCCCACTCAGAAGGAGGAGTCTGGAAGAAATCCTAAATGTGGAAGCTTTTGAGATAATTCACTTTACCAAACACCGAGACTTTTAAAAAAGATATTACTCATTCCATTAGGATTTCAGAGTTTGGGGGAATAAAACAAACAAAAAGGAAATAAACACATGAGTAATAATGCCCCCTGAAATATTTGTCTTGCTCTCTTGAAGGTTATCTCAGAAAAAAACGGCCTACTTTTACAACACACTTAAATAAAAAGATTAAAGATATAAAGCCAAGAACTTTAGAGGGCAAATGCCCACTGCCCTGGATGTACTGGACACCGTGTGACCAGGGACCTGCTAGGTCCGTGCGTGCTTCCACAGTGAGACACCCAGGAGTGTCCCGCAGCCGTGGATGACATGTGACATCCCTGCAGGGTTAGTTCACATTTCCAACAAGCACTGCAAAAGGCCGGACTTTGTGTTAGGTGCAGCAGTAAAGCTGCGTCTGATTTTGACTACCTTTTTCTTTGACATTACCATATGAAATATTTCAGATTGATACAAAAGTAAAGAAAATGGTATTATGAACCCTCAGGTACCCCTCACCCATTTTCAACAATTAGCAACCTATGGCCAATCTTGCTCCATCTACACCCCTATCGATTTCCCCTGTCTCTGGAATATTTTGAGCAAATTCCACTTCATTATATCACTTCATCCATAAACATTCTGGCGTGCATTTTTTAAAGATTACAACTCTCTCCTTAAACCCAACCACAACACTGTTAGGCCATCAGAGAATGTGTGTAGTGAGTCTTTGATGTCAGCAAGTACCCAACGCTGACTACCCTTCGCATAATTACACACAAGTTCATTATGCACAAGTCAAAGCATTTGCATGAAAATGACAGCTGCCACCGAGATCCCAAATCTCTGAACAATCTTCATCAGAATTAAATGATTGATAGCAAACAGCATCTAGTATAAGCTCCAAGAAAAAAAGTGTGTTTCAGTGAAGAAAGTGATCCATTTTTAGAGACACTTGCCTTCCCAGTGAACTTCAACAGTACATTTGATCCAACCACTTAACTCAGAGTGATGGAATCCTGCACAGAGAAAATTGAAAGCATGAGATTTTTAGGCTCAAGTTGTAGAACTCTCGATCTGACCAAGAAAATATAGAAATCTAATGAAGCCAGCTTGACCAAGCCAGCACTTGGCTAACTTGTTTTTTTTTTTAAAGAAAAACTGTCTGAAGTTTTTACTGGTAGGTTAGAAAAACCAGGAATATAAACTAGTGAATATAAACGACTAAATACATTTGAATGTTGAGGTTGCTCCTACAGTACGCTAATCTAGATCGTGTGTGCGTGTGTGAGTGTGTGTGTGTGTGTGTGTGTGTGTGAGTTTTACACAATTTTATCACAAGTGTAGATTTATATCTCCAGTGGAGACACAGGATTTTTCCATGATAAGAATTGCTCATGCTACCCTTCATAGCTTCAGTGTTGCTTCCCCTTTAAGGTATGATTCAGAAGCCACCTGTACCAACAGCATCTGGGGGCTGGGGGCAGGGGGCCGGGGCTTGCTTATCAATTCCAGTGAGGACTCAAGAACAGCTGAGTCAGAGGTGCTGTGGGCTGGGTTGAGGAATTTGCATTTTAACAAGCTACTGAAGGGATTTTCATTTATATTAGGTTTTGAGAACCTCTGTTATATTTCAGTGCCCTGGCTATAGCATATACACATTTTTCTTAAATCGAGGCCAGAAGAGATATAGAACTTTCAAATTCAGGAGCAATCAGGATTGTTGCATCCAAGTATAATGAATCTAGTCCAAGTTCACATAGAAAAGCTATTTTGAATTTTGGGGAGACATGCAATGACTATATAGTGTATGTGGCCGCATCTAGGGCCAACTAAAATTGCAAAGTTTAGACTGTACGTTCATCCCCAAATATGCGATACAAAACATACCTCTGCTAACTCCTCCCTGGGCGCTGTGCCAGGTACTTTACCAACACCAGGTATTTGATCCTCACCCTAATTTTATGCGGTGAGTCTGAAGGTCCACATTTTACAGATGAAGAAACAAAGGTTCAGAGAAATAACTTGTCCACCAGTTACACAGCTAGTACTCAGCTGAGCTGAGATTAAAATACAGGTAAAATTGACATCAATATCTGTACTCTTTCCACAATGCCAAGAGGATTCAGGGATAAAGCCCAGGGCAGTGGAGTTAGATTAATATGAACATCTCTAAATTTCCTATTTTGTAATTGAAATTTTATCTTTATTAACTTTTGCTTTATTATTTTTGTTTGGAAGTAGGATTATGCTAGCATAGGGCAGCACCACGCAAAATATCTGTTCTCAGACTGCAACAAATGCAGCATAGAAACTGGGAGTAAGTATTTAGAAACTTTCACAGAGACTTGACATTGCTGGGACATCCAAGTACGTGATCAGTGAACTGGCGTCCTTGAAGAGAATGTAGGCCAGTTCAGGATGCCAAACTCGCGTAAGGAGCCCCGTGTGACTCGAGCCACCTGCTGGTCTCATGCAGCAGGACCACGGACTGGTTTGTGATGGCTTGGAAACAAAGAACTGGTTCTGGAAAAGCACTAGGTTTTGCAATCGCAAAGTTTAAAGGTCTAACAGATGTACTTCGCCTCCCATTTCCCCATGGTGCAAGGTAGGCATAAGCTGACCCGCCTCTCAGAAGCTTCCTAGCCTTACAAAGTCCATAGCTGTCTCCTCGGGTGATGCACCAAGGTCTCCCAGACCACTGTGACCATAACACCCACTACAGTTCATGACACACTCTCTCACAAAATGTCAACGTTTAGCACGTTTGCTTGGAGAACCCAAGAGAGGAGGAATCAGCACAAAATTCACTTCCGGTCCCTCACATGTGACATGCAGTGACATCAGTATAGGAGCTCTGGTGTTCGCTGATGCGCAGTTTCTGCTGTTCCTGGTCCCTCCTAGGCCGGCTTTCATTACTCGCCCAGAAGCCCTCTTACTGGGAATCTGACAGCCCTTTTCTCACCTGCTCGGCTCTCCTCCATCTCCTTTTACATAATACACATGACTTAGACATCAGCATCAACATTATTATGGCAGCTGAAATATACTAAAAGTTGTGTGTCAACCCTGACACAAGAGGAATTATGTAAATTATTTCATTCAACTCACAAAAACTACATAAAGTACATATCATTATCCCCATTTTTCATAAGAAAGCACTAAAGCTTAAGGTTATTTTCTCTGGGTATTGTGGCTAAGAGGCAGGGCAAAGATTTTCTTTCAAACTCTATGTTTTTGGTCACTTTAGATTAATAAATAGCATTCAACATTATTAACATCTCCATGTAGTTAGTAGTAAATACCTCCACTTTACAGATGAGAAAACTGAGGTACAGAGAGGGTCAGGTACCCAGTGATAAGACAGGTAAGTTCTCGTGACTGAGAGCAATGACCTTCAGACCAGAGCTCACTCAGAGAGTATGTGTTTCCTTCTGTGACTACTATTCATAAAGGTCCCACTCTGCTACTTGAAAGTCATTACCTGCATCATCTAAATGGAGATTTGCTTGAGCTGAATATCTCAGAAAGTCAACAGCAGAACAAATCACTTCACTTTAAAGGTATGAATGCCTAGAGCTTCTGGCCTATGTTTTTATTTTGGTTAATATTTAATTTAGCTCCTTGCAGGTGAATGCAGAATGAGGCTGTAATACAAAGAGAGAGAAAGAGAAAACTGAACTGCATTACAAGGAATAGGATAAAAATAGAAGGAAGTTAGTTCTCGAAAATGATGGGGGATTTATTAAAAATTCTGTGCTCACAATGAAAATATCATATAGCACTCATGTGGGTATTGGCATTTTTTGGAGGCATAGAACTTGGCCTTCATTAAATTTTTAATAGGTCAATATGGAACACTAAATCCAAACACTGAGACTCTAAAATTAAGCCCTTAAAAAACATTGTCTCATATGTTTGTGTGCATGCGCATTTTTTCCTTCACAACTAGGCAACCTGTTACCTTTCCAGCTATTTGGGTTGGAAGTAAGGTTGCTGATGAGCCTCCTACTCCAGGCTGCTGGGACAGTTCGTCAGTTACAGCCACTTTTCTGATGGGTTCAGTGCAATCCCCAAAAGGCAACTCTCAAAAGAGAGATAAGTTTGTTGGGGAGGGGTGGAGGTGGAGAGTTCTTAAAAGAATTTCTTACATTTTAATGGTTTTGGTTTTCTTGGACTAATACCTAACTAATCCTTTCCCAAGACAATCTGCTGACTTAAGAGTGTGCCTGAAAGTGGAACTCAGATTTGCCCTCCCAAAAAAGAAGTCCCCAAACTTATTAACCACCCCACTTCCACCATCCCTAGCTCCAGCTCCAGCCCTTTGGAGGCAGGTACAGGCAGACACCCGAGTCCAGCAGGCAGCTCCTACCTGGTGGATGCTCAGCTCTGAGATGGAAAGCCTGGGTCTGCAGGGAGCCCCATGTGGCCTTTACCTGTCAGAATTTGAAACAACCGTCTCCTATTTTAAGAAACACTGATACTCAGTAAAGTACATATATATGATCCTGTAACTACAGCAGATGCAGGGGAACAGGGGTGCATGACCTTGAGAAGCAGGTAAAAGCCCAATGGCAAGGCGTGGCCGTGTAACCCGGGGCTCTCTCCATCTGAGCCCTGTACTCCATTGTCTTCACTTCTCCTTTAGTCATTGGGACCCCAGAGGGCTTTGTTTTACCAGTAGGACAGCAGAGGAGAGAAAAGAGATTTTGTTTCTGAGACAGAGCAACAGGTTCAGGGTGGGGCTGTGTGCCTCGGGCCTCCTGATTTGGACTGTTTCTGATGAACACTGCAGCCTCTGAGGAACAGGAGGTGACTGCAAGGTGGTAAGTACAATCTTCCTGGGACAGTGTCAGCCACACCCAAGCCCCAGCTATCACTGAGGACCTCTCCACAGGAGCAACCATGGCCTCTTTCTCCTGGTTGGGTCTCCCCAACACCTGGCCCAGCAGTTTGCGAGCAGCCCAGGGGTTTTTAACTCTCTACCAACTTCCATGAGCCTTACAGAAAATTATAGGTGCCTCAGAGGTCAGCTTCTATATCCTCTGAGGGCTGGAGATGGATATGGGGTAGTGTTTGCTCCCGCCGTTTTCCCAGGAACCTCACGCCATGGTCTTTGAAACCCCATAGGCATGGCTGCTCCCATGGGCCTTCGGACATCTCTAGGTCAGATGCAGGTACACACGTGCCCTCAAACTTCAGGGAAAACATGTTAAACTTCCATGCAAAGAATTCTCTCACACACACCACACTGAGAGCAGCACTGGGAAGGAATTACAACCTTCAGGCCACCCAACCTCTGGCAATTCTCCTGCTGTCCCTTGCTCTTAGGTTGGGTGGGGGAGCGGGGGAGAATAGCTTTCATGTCCCACGAACACGGCCTCCCCCCAAGCTTAGACTCCCTCCATCCGTCCCTTTTCTTACGTTGTCTGGGGTAAGAAGTGCCTGTGCCCTTTCCACTGAAATGAGTATCTCTGGGTGGTCTCGGCAGGAAGCTGTCCCCAAGTGAGGCCAGCTCATGGGCAGCTCTGTGCACCTGGACCATGTGCAACAAAGATTTCCATTCTGTCTCAGCTTAGGGAAAGTGACCAGGACAATAGAAAAAGTCCCCCTAAACATCCTTTCCATAGAGATGAGATCCTTGGCAACTATTAGAAGCTGCATTTTCATTGTTCCTCACTTAGATTCGGTGCACTGTATCCTTCCTCCTGTGTAGTGATTACCCAAAGGAAGCAGAGAGTCCATACTTAGGGCTTCATTAATGAGAGTCCAGGCTTGGCTGAGAAGCCAGGTGAACCAATTCCTGCATCTCCCATTTAGGGCCAGCTCCCCAGGCTCAGGGCCAGTGTGGTTGCACTGAGCCCGTGCTTGTCTGCTCAATGTTCTGTTGTTGCCGTCCTCAGATTCTTAGTAAGTTTTGGAAATGGGCCCCTGCCTTTTCTCCTGGCAGCGGGCTATGCAAATTACATAGCCATCCTGCTGGCATTAGCATATCCCATGCACCACAGGCCTCAGGGCCTCCATATAAAAAGAAAATAAGAAGAAATGGAATAAAAAGGAAAGTCAACATTCTTCTGATCAGAAGAATCACGGGAGGAAAAAGGCAGGAGGCAAGGGATGTAGGGAAGCGTAGTGGTCAGCAGTGTATCTCGATTTCCCCTCAACTCCCTTTCTCTGGTCTGAAGCCCAGACAAGGGGAGGAGGGTTAGCAATGTGGGGGAGCCAGATGGAAGAGGGGCTTCAACGCCCAGTGCTAATCAGACAGCTGGCAGTTGACTCACCCTGTCCCTTACCAAAGGGGCTGGCCCAGCAAAGTCAAAGTTGGTGCTATGGTATAGACAGGCTGGGGGCCTCGATGCTTAGCTCCCCTGGCTGCAAAGCCACCAATGGACCCCACTTCAGCAACCCCCCATTCCACACTGAGCCTGCCACAACAAGGTTCTATAAGGCCCCTCCCACCACAACCCAGAGGGCATGTCAGAGAGAGGGGGAAGAAAATAGCAGAGGCAAGCATAATCTAAAGGGCCTATTTTAAATGACAGCCCAGTCAGTTTTATGTGGGGTTCACAACTATTTCTCTCCCATTTCCTCACAAGTGAGATGGAAGACCAGGTTGATTACAAACAAAATTAATGGAATTACATTTCCTCTGCACATGTAGGCTCATAACCCCACTACATTTTATGTTGTATCAAGTGCTACATTAAAAGTTTAATTATTCATTACAACAACAACGCAAAGATGACTTGCATAAATAAAATCCACACATTAATCTGCAACCTTCAGTTTATCTAGTAATTCCAAATTTCTTCCTACCCAACCTATACTGCGCACTTTTCATCAGTTTAATGTAAATTACTTTCACATGTATTGTCTTATTTGATCTTGCAATAACCTGCAAGCTATGTAGGAAAAATACCATTGTTCATATTTTGCAGGGGACCCAGAGATGCTAAGTGACTTGTCCAAGGACCCAGGGCCATTAGAGGCAGAACCAGACCTGGAAGCCAGGCCAGGCTCCACTCTTTCTACCATGCCATTCACGCCCAGTCCACACTTGATAACAAGACTAAAAAGTGACACATGCAGTGGGTGACTTCCTCTTTCTCCCTCCGCTCATCCACTTCCCTGAACTGTTAGGGAACCTCTCTGGGCAGCTGGTCTGTTTCCTGTGTCATTGATTTCTGCTCTGCCTTTTATATTTTCCTTCTTTCTGCTTACTTCAATTTCATTTTCTCCTTTTTGCTAGCCTCTTAAAGATGAAAGCTCAGGTCTTTGATTTGAATTATCATTTTGAGCCACTAGGCTGTGGGATGTTTTACATGGAGCAAATGCACAACTAATACATACCCTCTTTCAGTCTCCCCGCCGTGTGGTTCTGAGAACAAGAACCATCTGGGTTTATCTCACTGCAAGCTGATTTACCTCAAGCATTCTTTTCCAAGCAAAAGCAAACTAAAATTCTAGCTGTTTCAAACATCAGTCCTCTTGGACATGACATGGGCAGGCTACACATGCATAGCTCATTTACAGAACCGTTGTGTTCAGCGTAACTATTTGAAATTAATGAAAATCTTCTAGGCCCTTCCTAATGTAAGCTCTCCTCCCATCAGGAACTGCTTTCTTACCAAAGCAAGTATGGCTGCTACTGAGTTCCTGTGCTGTTGGGGGCAGGGCGGTGGGGCTTCCACGTGGTCTGCAGCTGTCCCCTGGGTGTGCTGCCCCTGGGGTTTCCTGGGTGGTGCAGGCCAAGGTCCGCCTACACCTGTGTTTTGCCTGGGCCACTCTGTCTGAATTATAAAGCAATCTGAGATCACTGCTACTTGTTCTGGCCTTGGAGATTCCCAGGTGAAGCCAAGCTGTGAATCTAGGCTGGCTGCTGCTCTTGCCAGGCCTGAGGATCACTGAGGTCAGCTGTTGCTTATCTGATAGGATTTAGGAAGTTGTGAAACATGAGCCAAGACCTGCCATTCATAGAGAAAAGCAGTTTGATTGGGCCCATCAGTTGGGTGGGGTGGAGTCTCTGTGGATCTCCAAGGTGGGACAAACAGTGTTAACCAGGTTGATGGAGTCTCAGATATGGCACCAACCTGCCAGCTCTTTGTCGGGAGGGTTTAGAATAGGGACAATGGCCTCTGCTCACCTTGATGCCAGACACTTCAGTTTCTCCCTGTTACACCACTGGGGCCTCTCAAGCTGCCACCCTGCTGCTGGAGCTCAGAGGGAGTGAGTCCTAGTAGGTGAGTCCATGTGTGGGTTCATTAAGAGGAAATGCTTGGGGCTCTGGAAGTTTCTTCCACTGACTCAATCCCCACTGGTGTTTGCAGCCAGAAGTTGTAGGGATTTATATTCCTGTTACTGGAACTCTGGGTTGGGGGAGCTGGTATGTGGTTGGGACTCCTCACTCCGAAGTTCTCTCTCCCAAATTTTTATCCACCACACATGGGTGAGAGACCAGCCTGTTCCGTGTCTGCCACCCTCCTACCAGTCTGGATGGATGTGGTTCCTTTAATTCTATAGTTGTCAGACTTTCATTCAGTTTGATTTCTGACAGTTCCGAGCGATAGTTGTTCTACACTTTAGTTGTAATTTTTATGTGGTTGTGTGAAGAGGCGAGCCATGTCTGCCAATGCCGCTGTCTTGACTGGACATCCTGAAACCATTTTTAAAGGAAAAAATGATTGGAAATCCTCATCACTCCTTTACATTATTTTCATTACAAAATTATTTAAATATGTACAAACATAAAACAAGTATGTATCGAGTGCCTACTATTCTAGGCACTGTTCTAGGCATCGAGGAAAGACTATATCTTTGATCTTGGGGACTCAGTGATGTGGTGGAACAGGCCACTTATTTTCTAAACATGGCATTACTCAAAACAGAAGAGTCCAGATTTGGGGAAATGTACTAATGTTGCACTGTTGTAATCCGATGTTTTGGGAAGGCTAAAGAGCAAGACACGTGTGGGTAATGATGCAGATGCCCTGGGAGGCAGTCAATGTTCATGCTGTCAATTACCCTAGAAAAGGGTTAACCGGGAGGCAGGAAATGGGCATTCAGAAAGCAGGCCTTACTCGGGTGGTAGAGAGCGCCCCTCTCTGGGGTCCTGTCAGTCAGGTCTGGACTGAGAGGCTGCTGCCCACAAAGCCCATTCTGCACTGGGAACCACAGACACAAGCATTTTAAAAGCCTATAAAAATGTTTCAGAACTTGGGGAAAATTTATTGGCTCCAACATAAGAAAACTGCTAAATCAATTATTAATAGATGTTTAATTAAATGTCTATAAAATGTAGCATTGTATCAACAGCACTAATTGTTAAAATTAGTATTCATTAAAATGTCATTACGTTTGGAAATAATTGGTCAGATTATCTCATTTTGCAAGAATTCTCAAATATGTATGATTGCCAAGAAATCATTCTCAATAATGAGTTGCCAAATAATTTCCAAAGGAAGCTTGTAAAACCCTTTCATACAGTTAATATTAAATTAACATGGGATATGGGTAGGTGTGAATGTGTTTGACAGGAAGTTGAGTATAGTTTCTGAAAGTCTGAGAACTTACAGTCAACAAAGGTCTTAAGTGCCAAACAGAGGTCTGGTCGCCAGGAGCCCTCTGGGTGGTACGGTGAGTACTTTCCTAGCCATATGGAAGCAGGCTGGGTGTTCAGTAGGGAGGAACTTAGCAAGGGCCCCCAGGGCCACTCCAAATCCATACCGTGCTTTAGAAAAAGGTGACCCTTCCAAGAAGATGGAGCCCCAGCCAAGGCACAGAGCGCTACATGCCAGAATGTGCAACATCCCCCCCAGCAATGCAATACTGGCTTCTGAACCTGCACAGGTGCAATCCGCCCAAACTTCGTAAAATAATTCCATAATTTCAGTCTCACACACCCACCCTGCTATCTATTTCTTCGAACATTTAGTGAACAGCAGCCTGCCTTTCTCATGGTGGAAGGTGATTTTGTGGAATCTAGTAAGAAATGTCATGTCTGAACAAAGGCTACAGAGAACCACAAAGCAAGCATTCAACCAGAAAAACCAGTCAGTGCTGGAGGGGCCACGTCCTCACCGGCTATAGGCCCCTATGAACAGTACGGAAAAGTGGGCAGAGGACGATTGGTACAGTGTTGTCAGGTGCTTAGGGTTACATAACAGAGCACTGAAAGAAATAAAAATGGATTTTCTGCCCCTTTCTTTATAAGACCAATGTATTTTAAGTGGATTTTGACCACAATTTCCCATAGCCTGACAGTAAGCCTTTTTTGGAAAAGAGCAGCGATATTTTCAATATTTTACTGATGCTTTGCATTAATCATTTAAAAACACCATCTGCCTTTTTTGTCAAGGGCCCCAGTTCTGAATTTAGAAGAGAAAGTACAACAGCAAAAAACCCCCACAGAAACAAAAATTAAACTGTGAAAACACCAACCCAGAGATACATTCAATAAGCACTGGGGTCCAGTCCCAGGTGATCCATTTGAAACAATGAAACGGAAACTGCTGTGTGAGTGGTCTATGAAAATGCCTCTCATCGGCCGCTCAGAAGTGCACTTCAGAGGGCAATTCAAAGGGAAGGGCACGGGGGTCAAGTGGCTCTTCCCCTTGACAAGTGGTGGCAGTGCAAAGGCTAAATGACAGGACATCTGTCAGATTGCTGTGCGATGTGGTGTCGGCCAACTTGCAGCACTTGTGACGTGGTGGAACTATGATTGTCAGTGGACCAGGGCACTTATTTTCTAAGCATGGCCTTACTCAAGACAAAAAAAATCCAGATTTGGGGAAATATGCGAATGCTGTACTATTGTAATCTGATGTCTTAGAAGGCTAAAGGATGAGGGTGGGATTTGCGGCATTGCTTGTTTAGCTTTTGCAATTAAGAAGCAGGAATACATATTGTATTTCCTATGTAGTTGTTATCATGGGGATAATGGCCTTCTCATAACCAATGATCAAGGTTCCCAGAAAAACAAAGTATAAAATCAAACATTCTGAGAGGCAGGGAAAGGGCTAGGGCAAAGCTTAACCCCTTGGGTTCTTTTTCCACCTCCGCAGGCTCTCTCTTCCTTGTGAGCTCTCCAAGCATCCTGAGCTGTGAAGTGGGGTCATCTCTGGTGCAGGGGTAGAGCCTGTATGATGGGGATTTATGCATAATGTGTTCTTCAGACTCTCAAGTGAAATATTTCTTTTTATATATATAATTATTTTAGATTTTATTTATTTTTAGAGAGAGGAGGAGGAAGAGAGGGAGAGAAACATCAATGTGCAAGAGAAACATTGGCTGCCTCTCACACGCCCCCAATTGGGGACCTGGCCCACAACCCAGCCATGTGCCCTGACTGGGAATTGAACCGGTGACATTTTAGTTCACAGGCCGGCACTCAGTCCGCTGAGCTACACCAGCCAGGGCTCAGGTGAAACCTTATAGGTCCTTTCTCCATGGCCAGAAATAAATTTGGACTCTGGTATGCTCTGTAATTCACTGAAAGCTTGGAACTTTCGGGGCAATTTATTATCCCATAAGTCACAGTATAAGATACCTGATTATTTTGTCTTTCTTGGTGTATTTAAAACCACAGGGAGGACTGATACCCAAAACTCTTTATTTTGTCCTGCACATGCAGAGGATAGCATTTCTTCACTTCAAAATTCTTAATGTGAAAAACAGGCATGCTCAAAATTCCACATGCTCAAAACTTCACTTTTAAATTTCAGATCAGTCTTTCTTTCCCCTGTAGATGTCTCAGAGGTTCCTCCATGCCTTGCAACCAATTCCAGTGTTATTTTATGGCCTCTGACTGCTTTTATAGCACAGATGGTTCTTTCAGAGAGTGTAATTTTACCTCATATGTTTCTAATGACCTTTCTCCTAGCTTTAATATCTCCAAGTCTACTGAGTTACATTTCTTTTTTCCAGGCTCAATAGCATAAAAAAAGACATAGAAATCATAAAAAAGACCAGTCAGAAATAAAGGATATAATATTGTTAATAAATCATACACTGGAATGAATAAACAGTAGGTTAGGGTTAGATGAAGCAGAGGATTGAATCAGTGATTTGGAAGACAAGGTAGAAAAAAAACACCTAGGCAGAGCAGCAAAAAGAAAAATGAATTTTAAAAAATGGGGAGAGCTTGAGAAACATTTTGGACAACATGAAACATAATAACATCCGCATAATGGGAATACCAGAAGGAGAAGAGAGTAAGCAAGGGATCGAGAACCTATTTGAAGAAATAATGACTGAAAACGTCCCTAATCTGGTGAAGGAAAAAAACACACAAGTCCAGAAAGCCCAGAGAGTCCCAAACAAGTTGGACCAAGGCACATCATAATCAAAATGGCAAGGCTTAGGGAGAGAATCCTAAAAGCTGCAAGAGAAAAGCAGGTAGTTACATACAAGGGAGCACAATTACACTCATCTGATTTCTCAACTGAAACATTTCAGGCCAGAGGAAGTGGCATGAAATATTCAAGGTAATGAAGAGCAAGGACCTACAACCAAGGCTACTTTACCCAACAAGGCTATCCTATAAAATCAAAGGAGAAATAAGGAGCTTCCCAGATAAGAAAAAGCTAAAGGAGTTTGTTAACACCAAACTGGTAGTGCAACAAATGTTAAAGGGCATGCTTTAAGAAGAAGAAGAAAAAAAAGAAAAGGAAAAGAAAATAGTCTAACAATAACATGGCACTAAAAACGTATCTATCAATAACCACTTGAAATGTAAATGTCTTAAATGCTCCAGCCAAAAGGCATAGGGTAGCTGAATGAATAAGAAAACAAGACCTATACATATGCTGCTTCCAAGAGACCCATCTCAGATTGAAAAACACACACTAAAAGTAAAGGAATGGAAAAAGATATTTCGTGCAAATGGAAAGGAAATAAAGCTGGGGTAGCAGTACTTATATCTGACAAAATACACTTTAAAACCAAGGCTATAGTAAGAGACAAAGAAGGACACTACCTAATGATAAAGGGAACATTCCAACAAGAGGATATAACCCTAGTAAACATTTATGCACCAACATCGGAGCACCTAAATATGTGAAGCAAATCTTGATGGGCATAAAGGGAGAGATCAACAGGAATACACCCATAGACAGGGATTTTAACACTCCATGAACTTCAATGGATAGATCTTCCAGACAGAAAATCAATAAGGAGACAGCAGTCTTAATGACACACTAGGTCAAATGGATTTAATTGATATCTTCAGAGCATTTCACCCCAAAACAGCATAATATACATACTTTTTAAGTGCCAAAAGTACTATTTTAAAAATATGATGTAAAATGTCATTCTTTTTTACATTGCTTTTACTTTTATTATTTTTAAAATTTTATTTTTCAATCACAGTTTATATTCAACATGATTTTATATTAGTTTCAGATGCACAACAGAGAGGTTAGACAGTCATATACTTCAGCAGGGGTGTCAAACTCATTTTCACCAGTGACCATATCAGCCTCACAGTTGCCTTCAAAGGGCTGAATGTGATTTTAGGATTGTATAAATGGAACTACTCCTTAACTAGGGGCAAGGAGCTCAGCTCTGCTGCTGGGTAGAAACAAGGTGCTGGGCAAGATAAAACAAGGTGGAGGGCTGGATTTGGCCCACAAGCCTTGTGTTTGTTATCTGTGCTTTATAGAGGGTTGTCCCCTGCCCTGATATTTCTGGTACCCACCTGGAACAAACATAGTTATCACAATATATATTGACTATATTCCTATGCTGTACTTTGCATCCCTGTGACTACTTCATAACTACCCATTTGTACTCCTTAATCCCTTCACCTTTTTCACCCAGTCCTCCATCACTCTTCTTCCCTGGCAATCATCAGTCTGTTCTCTATGAGTCTGCTTCAATTTTGTTCTTTTATTTTGTTCTTTAGATTCCATATATAAGTGAAATCATGTGTTATGTGTCTTTCTCTGTCTGACTTGGTACACTGAGCATAATAACCCTCTGGGTCCATTCATGCTGTTGCAAATGTTAAGATTTCATTGTTTTAATGGCTGAGTAATATTTCATTGTATATATGTACCGCTGCTTTTTCATTCACTTGTCTATTGATGGGCACTTGAGTTGCTTCCATATCTTGGTTATTGTACATAATGCTGCAATAAACATAGGGGTGCATATATTCTTTCAAATTAGTGTTTTGGGTTTCTTCAGACATATATCCAGAAGTGAAATCACTGAGTCATAGGCAGTTTCATTTTTAATATTTGTGGTAACTCCATACTGCTTTCCACAGTGGATGCACTAATCTGCATTCTCACCAACAGTGCATAAGGGTTCACTTTTCTCCACATCCTTGCCAGCACTTGTTGTTTGTGGATTAATGGATGATAGCCATTATGACAGGTGTGAGGTGATTACTCATTGTGGTTTTAATTTGCATTTTCCTGATAATTAGTGGCATTGAGCATCTTTTCATATATCTATTGGCCACCTGTATATCCTCTTTGGAGAAGTGTCTATACAGGTCCTCTGCCCATTTTTAATTAGATTGTTTGTTTTTTCAGTGTCGAGTTGTATGAGTTCTTTATAAATTTTGCATATTAACCCCTTAGCAGATGTATCTAAATAATGTCATTCTAAAGCACCATGTGCGAAATGAAACAAGCAGACTCAGCTGGCTCCTGGCCATAGCAGATGGGAGGAAACCAACGAAGCAGTTAGGCATCAAGCTGAGGGACTCCCACACATGCGCACACACATGGCTCCATAAATATTGTCTGATATTGATGAAATACTGATTCTCATGGGATCTGAGATGATAGGTGACCTGAATGATATTATTAATAACTTTATAATGAGTGACAAGGTGAATGTGCTCTTGTTGCTCAGATAAAATATGGAAACACATTCACTTACACTCACACACATGCCCTAATCACCTCAAACTTCCTGATTTCATGGCTCTTACCTGCACAGAAAGGCTTTTATAACCATGCCTATACTTCCACACATAATACCTTGCTATAACCTTCCAGAGAGGGTTCATGAAACTGTTTTTAAAAGCATCCTCAGTAAGAGGTTGTCAACCTGACATTCAGAACATCTGTGACTCTTATCCAGAGCCCAGTTGTCCTGGGCTCTGTCACCTGTGCTGGAGGGGGCAGACACTCCCTGCCTGTGGGTAGGATTCATTCATGCTCCCTCTGCCCCAGGTAGTCTATGATTCTGTTTTTAGTATTTCCAGTGCAGGCTGGCTGGCAGGACTCCTCCTGGGAAGTGGTTGGGAATTGGCATAGAATGAGATAGGACACATGGGTCAAAGGAAAAAGGAACTTTAGACTGTCCTGCTCCCCACCTTGCACATTAAAATACATTGTTACTGACTAGCTGTGTTCTTTTGCCAGTTGTTGAACCTTTTTAGACTTCAGTTTTCTTATCTGAAAAATGACAGAGCTAAAACTCTAAGGTACATTCCAAGTCACTCTATGAGGAGTAGCTGTGAAGTATTCTACATCAATAAAACTTAGGTAAAGCTAGTTTTAATTTTTATTGTATTTTTCCATTACCATTTATGTAAAGCTATTTTTAAGAAGAGCAAATGATGAAAATACATTTTAAAGTGCACAGAAAAGACCAGTTGCCTTATGAAACTGTAAGCCAAGTAAGAAAAAATATCTAAGCTCCAAACATAACATGTTAAATATTGTATGGTAAATAGAAATATGGGTCTCATTTTGTCATTCCCCTGAAGTAGTATTATATGTCCTTGGTATCTTCTGATGGTGTGTGGAATATACTGCCCCGCCCATTAACTTTGTGATTTAGCCACGTGACTCTGGTCAGTGGGACATTAGTGAAAGTGATACAAGCAGGGATTTAAAATGTGTTTGTGTCTTTGGGTTGTCCTCTTGAGCTTCTGTTATTGCCATAGAGAAAATAAAGCACAGGTGGTCACTGCCTACTCAACCAGAACCCCAGAGGATACACATGGAGCAGTCCTGAACCAGGTGTACTTCCTGAAGGCCAGCCGAGTCCAGGTGAACATCCAGGTGAACCCCATAGACCTGTGAGTATTTTTGTTGTAGCCACTGAGATTTTGAGGTTGTTACAGAGCAGCATTACAAGAAAAGCTACTGATAAACCCTGCCAGGAAATTACATATCACAAATGAGGAAAGCACCTAAAGAAACTGAGAAGGTAAACACCTAACTATTTATGTGGGTGTCACCCAACCTAGAATGAAGTGTACTCATCACACAACCTAGAATGAAGTGCAGTCAACATAGTTACAAATGCATCAACATGACAGTGGCATTGGTTTGAAAACTGCACACAAATTACAACGGGAGCTTGTACACTTGATTTAGAATTAACATAATTAATGACCATAAGAGGTTAGCTTGATAACAGAATTAGACCTTTATTGAGAAAGGGATTAAAGTCTAAACATTCCTGAAACTTTATTTAGAACATTGGTTTTCAGAAGCTACTGAAGACTGTCTTTTCCCATTACCCTCAGCCTGGGGACACTGCAGATGTTTACCACCATAAGCCATGGGGCTGTCATGCACACACCTTGTTTTTCTTTGCAGATGGACTTTTATTTTTTAATTTTAAAAAATTGAGATGTACTCGACATGTACCACTGTGTAAGTGTAAGGTGTACAGTGTGTTGGTGTGACACATTTACACATTGCAATATGATTGCCACCAAAGCGTTAGCTAACACCCCTATCACGTCCCATAACATCGTTACTTTCCGTGGTGAGAGTGATTAAGATCTAGTTTCTTGGCCACCTTGAAGCTCATAACACGGTGTGCTGACCATCATCACTTTGCTGTGCACTAGCTCTCCAGGACATGCTTATCTGCTAGGTGCAAGTTTGCACCATTTGATCAACATCTCCATTCCCCCACCCCCAGATCCTGGTAATCACCATCCTACTCTGTTTTCTAGGGGCCCAGCTTTTTTCAATTCCACATTTAAGTGAGGTCATACAGCATTTGTTTTTCCTTCTCTGACTTGTCTCGCTTAATGCCCCCAGGGTCCATCCATGTTGTCACAGTGGCAGGATTTCCTTCTTTCTCATGGCTGAATAATATTCCAATGGAATATTGTATATATATTATAATAGGGAATTATGTCTACAATTCCGTATATCATTCCATTATATGTGTATGTACGTGTGTGTGTGTGTGTGTGTGTGTGTGTGTGTGTGTGTGTGTATCACATCTTTCTCATTAATTTACCTCTTGACAAACACTTAAGTTGTTTCTATATCTTGGCTATTGTGAGTAATGCTACGATAAATATGGGGGTGTGGACATCTCTTCGAGATACTGATTTCAATTCCTTCAGATATATACCCAGAAGTAGATTGCTGGGTCATGTAATAGTTCTATTTTTATTATTTTTTAAACTGCTATACTGATTTCCACAATGGCTGTGCCACTTTGCATTCCCACCAACAGTGTATGAGTTCCCCTTTCTCCACATCCTCACCAGCGCTTGCCATCTCTTGTCTTATACACAGGGTCTGGCAGAAGTACTGCCTGCTGGAGTGTGGCTGGTAGGGCAATAATACGAGTGTAATAATTTATAGTTTTTATTTGAACATTTCACCTAAAATGTCATATGGTGTGCTTGAGTGTGATATTGTTATGTTATGAAATTACATGCTTAGATTTTGTAATAAAAGATTTTGTAATAAAAGGGGGGGCATTATTTGTGTGGACCTTGTATGATAGCCATCCTAACAGATGTGTGGTGATATCTCATTATAGTTTTGACATTACAGTTTGTATTTCCCTGATGATTAGTGAAGGTGACCATCTTTTCATGTAGCTGTTGGTCATTTGTATGTCTTCTTTGGAAAAATGTCTATTCAGGTCCTCTGCCCATTGTTTAACTTGGTTGTTTGTGATTTGTTTTGTTTTGTTTTTGCTATTGAGTCATATGAGTTCTTTATATATTTTGTATATTAACCCCTTATCAGATATATGGTTTGTGAGTATTTTCTCCCATTCAGTGGGTTGCCTTTTTTATTGATTGATTGTTTCCTTTGTTCTTGGGTTTAATATAGTCCCACTTTGTTTATTTTAGTTTTTGTTGCCTGAAGCACACACCTTAAGAAACAATGTTTCCATTTCTCCTTGAATCCAGATGCTACTGAATCCGAACAAATCAACTTTAGAGAGAAACATGCACATATTTGTCCCAATATTAAATAATATAATTGCAATGTTGCCATCTGACTTTTATGCTGCTCTGTCTATTGAAGTTGGGAATCCTACTCAGCCAACTTTAGGGCTTTTATAGTAAATGTGCCAATGTCTTAGTTTTGTTTAACAGATTAAGCAGAGAGGGTTAGAGAATAAACTAGGCAGAGAGAATAAACTCCCCAAACTCATGATCAGAGTACCAATTATACTTATAAGAACAAAATATTTGTTATTTTACTGCTTGATAATAGATAATGTAGCCAATGGAAATAAAACATTGTGATAATCTATGCATTGCTTATGCTGTTATATTAAATGAAAAAATCAGCCAGATGGTGTTATAGTAATTTTGCAACAATGTAAAAAGAAAGAGCTGTGGAAGACAAGGTTTGGGATATTCATAGAATTGTTAGCACATTGTCTCTGAGTGGTAGAGCAGCTCAGTGATTAAAATTTTTCTTTCTATTTTTCTTCATCATCTATATTTTCAATATTGACTATGCATTACCCAAATAAAATCTTATGAAATTACTTTTCCTAAATTACAACTTTATTCTTTCAAAATGTTGTTTTTCTTTTTGGTATACTTTGTTCTGTCTTCTTCCAACATCTTACAAAAAAAGTGGGGAAGCAAATTAATATTACAATAGAATTTATGTATTTCTATCTTGATCTTCAAAAGTTTTGTTCATTATCAGCAACATAAATGTTGGGTGCTACAGCTAAAATTACAGCTGTAATTA